>JAUCBJ010009130.1:22551-64575 GCA_032718475.1 Nemertoderma westbladi | reverse complement strand
CTACCTCAGTGCCTCAGCTCAGCTGGTTACAGCTGTGGCTGTACCATTACAGCATTACGGAAGGCGATAGTAACGGTACACATTATGAAGAGGACAGTAGATTTTTCAGTGTCTGACAGCAATGGTGTGGAGACAGAAGTTCCCAGTAAATTGTTGGATCGCCGCAGCAGAGAATGTCCATATTTGGATACTATAAACCGATCCGTCCTTGACTTCGATTTCGAGAAACTTTGTTCGGTTTCCCTTTCCAACCTCAACGTTTACGCGTGTATTATTTGCGGCAAGTATTTCCAAGGTAAGAGAAGCGGAACCCACGCCTACACTCACAGCGTTCAACTACTCCATCACGTGTTCATTAACCTCGATACTCAACGATTCTACTGCCTCCCTGATAACTACGAGGTAATCGACTCATGTTTGGACGATATCAAGTACGTTCTCAACCCGACCTATAGTCGCAGACACATCCTCAGTCTCGATAGCAACACGAAATCTAGTCGAGCCTTCGATGGGACCATTTACCTCCCTGGTGTCGTTGGTCTTAACAACATAAAGGCCAACGATTACTTTAACGTTGTTATGCAATGTTTGTCTCTTATTCCGCCACTTCGGAATTATTTCTTGGAACCGTCGAATTACAACCGGTTGAAAAGCAAACCGGGTGAGCAGCTCCGTCTCCTTAGTCAGCGGTTCGGGGAAGCCGTGCGCAAAATCTGGAACCCTAATAACTTCAAGGCGCACGTTAGTCCCCACGAGATGCTGCAGGCCGTGGTTCTCTGTAGCGAAAAACGCTTCCAGATCACTCAGCAAGCGGACCCCATCGATCTGCTGTCTTGGTTCTTAAACAGCCTCCATCTGAGTCTGAATGGTAAGCGATCTCGCGACTCCAGCGTCGTTTACCGGACTTTCCAGGGTTCCTTACGTTGTTGGTCACAGAAGATCCTTCCTGTAGAACTCGACGACTCACAAAAGCGGAGGTTGTTAGCAACAGAGGCGTACAGGGAGACTGTAACTGAGTCCTCTTTCCTTTACTTAACTATGGACATTCCGCCTCCCCCGCTGTTCAAAGCCGAGATTGAGGAGAATATAATCCCTCAGGTCCCGCTGTACGCCTTGTGTTCCAAGTTCGACGGCGTTACCAACAAAGAATATAAAACCTTCAAAGATAATTCAACAAAGCGATACCAACTCACCCACCTCCCTCCTTATCTTATTATCTACCTAAAACGCTTCATAAAGAACAACTTCTTTGTAGAGAAAAACAACACAATAGTTAACTTCCCTATAAAGGGGGTGGATTTCGGTGAGCTTCTTGTTGCTGACGAAGATGTTCGCAAGGCGCATCCCAACACGACCTACGATCTGGTTGCTAACATCGTACACGATGGGGAGTTCGCTAAAGGAACCTACCGCTGTCACATCCTCCATAAAGGAACCGGCAAGTGGTTCGAGGTTCAGGATTTACACGTACAAGAGGTTCTGCCCCAGATGATTACTCTTAGTGAATCTTACATACAGTTCTGGGAACTGCAAACTGAAACAAACACACCCAGTTAATATAAATTAAATGAACTATTGTATCTGCAATATTTTTTTTATTATTGTTGTTTGTTATTAGTAAAACGGTTGTCGTTACGTATGTCACAGAAACGTCGTAACGTGTAACAGATATATACGGGCTGTTACTTCGTAAATAAAGGCACCACAGCAATTGTAGCAGACACGAGCTCCAACCCCCCCCCCCCCCCCCCCCCCGCATTATTTTGTTTCATAAGAAGTCTTCAAATTAATTAATAAGTTTTAACTATAATTATTTATCATACAGAAAAAAATTAAAAATACAAAATATAAAAATTGTGGAAATTTATAAGTTTTTACAGATTTGGAATCCTTGTAAGTCAACCTTTCCATGGGTACAGGAAGGGCTCGCAATAATGCGGTTAGGTTGTTAAGTCAACCTTTCCATGGGTACAGGAAGGGCTCGCAATAATGCGGTTAGGTTGTTAAGTCAACCTTTCCATGGGTACAGGAAGGGCTCGCAATAATGAGGTTAGGTTGTTAAGTCAACCTTTCTATGGGTACAGGAAGGGCTCGCAATAATGCGGTTAGATTGTTAAGTGATGGTGGATACACTTTTCAAACGTTTCCGACGTCAGTTTTTTAACGAAAATAAAAATTCTAACTCATCCAGTAAGAATTCGGAACAGTGTATGAAAATAGACAAATCCCATCTCAGCGAATTAATAATGTTATAAATTTAGGGAAAGGAGCAGGTTATCGTCTCTCAATATTCTAAACAAGACAATAAACGAAGGTAGATAGCACACGTTACAATTTTATTATTTTACAGATAGTCAGGTCATATAGTAGTGTCAATTAGGTCATAGTAGCGTCAATTTTCCGCCCACAATAAATTTTGATTTTCTCTCTCTGAAGAAGTTGGGAGGTCAATCTACGCATCTATGCTTCTAATTTCACATTAACTCATTAAAATTTGTTGAACAATTAGGGGTGATCATTTAAAAAACATTCATTTTGATCGACGTTTTTCTGTCTACCCAACCTTTTTCACAAACAGTAGGGGGTTCCCTGAGGGTACTGGGTTAGCACAATGGGTTGACGTTGACGAACCAGGTCACACCCGGGGTCGAACCCGGCATCTCAATGGGAGACAGGTGCATTAACCACTCCACCAGCTAGCTGGTGTTACATGGTATCCAACAGTCATCCATTGGCTTGTCCCACACCATTTCGTGACTCCAGTGTCGCGGAATAAATCACCAACATAAATTAATTAATTAATCAATAATGTTTCGCCATAGGAGTACATCGTGCATCGAGACTTGAAGCTGGAGAACGTCCTGCTCGACTTGGAACTCAATGTTAAACTCGCGGATTTCGGTTTGAGTTCTCGATACTCATTCGATTCGGTTCTACACACATTCTGTGGGAGTCCGCTGTACGCCGCTCCAGAGATTATTCGGGGGGATCCTTATTACGGACCGGAGGTTAGTTGGATAAGTTAGTTAAACACGTGTGGCTAAGTCACACGAATAGTTCCCAAAAGGCACTTTGGCATTTAATTGTAAATCATTATTCGCTGAGATCCGGGTAATGAATTTTATCCTTTTTTTTAAGAACACTTACCGGTACTGTATAAGTGTAAAGTGTGTAGGCCTATAATAATGAAATAATATTTAATTGATAAAGTATTACTTAGTTCTTGTATGTTGTAGTTCAACATACTACAGTATTAATAAAAATATAATACTAGGCTACAATATTATAATATAATACAAAACAATGCTCTCATTTATTATGCACAATATTCAATGAATAATACTATTATGTACTGGTAACGTAGATATATATTTAGTCCAGTAAGTAGTTAATTATTTTATTATTAATTATTATTCGTGTTAGTGTGGTGATATATTAGAGTATTAGTATTAGAATATTACTTGAACATTTCTAAATTATACTGTGCTGCAGAATAATTGTAATTTAATGTAAAACTAAAAGGACTTATAATTAATTAATTCGAATAAATGCAAAACGGTACCATCCGACAAACTAAACTGTACTGGCGGGAGTTGGCTGCTGGGATGTCTAAGAGCGAGGTTATCATTCGCAGTATTGACTGAGTCTGTCTAATTAGTGCCCCCCCCTCAACATGCAGAATATGGTGGATAACACTAGCGTCTACCAGCTCTGCTAGTGCTAATTAGCTAACCTGCCTTTCCGTTTCCTTCCTACATTACATTTCATTGTAAGTACTTACGTGGTGTTAGGGTGAGATTTTGTTTACTTCACGTAATACTAAAGGAATAAACATAATTTAAATGACTCGAGCGACAATATTATTGTAGGTATATAATACAAATGTCATATTGACAGTTTCATATTATAATCTGGAACGTTTTATAAAATCTTTTTTTATAAAAGATTTACATTAAATAGTATAGGTATGACCTACAACTGCGCGGTGTTGTTCATTTTATATTTAAACATGTTCAATCAAGCTAATAATGCTAGGTGGTTTGCTTTACTGTGCTATGCACGCACACTTAGGCGAACTGTAATAATGTAGTAATACTGTAATATCATCACTAATAATGATTTACAACTAAATGCCAAAGTGCCTTAGGTTGGGAACTGTTAAGGAATCATACTACAGTTCCCCAAAAGGTTCCTTTTGGGAACTATTCGTGGGACTTATGTGAGACTATGCTATATCCTTATCGAATCATAGCGAATGACTACCAGTTGTACCACAACCGCAAGGCCATCTAAATAACTTTGTAATAACGTTGTTTAGATGGCCTTGCACTACCGGTACCACATAGAACGGTTCCCCGGCTTTAGATCCTAGAGCACCTTAGATCCTGAACGAACTTTGATCTTGGGTGAACATAGATCCTTCCCATACGAACTTAGATCCTTCCCATACCAACTTAGATCCTTCCCATACGAACTTAGATGCTCAACATACGAACTTAGATCCCACCTTGCATATATTGCTGTACCGTAGGGATATTTCCAATTGGGGTGTCGTTTCAGCCTATGGAAGTATTTCTGGGCTTCTAATTGGCTGTTTCTTCAATAAGCTCACCTCCTTGGCTAACACTCCCATATCCAAAAGGTGTGTCGGTTCAGCCTAATTGCCAGAAGGGGTGTTGCTTGGGGGAAATCACTTTTATTACATGTAAATTGTACTTAGGCCTGCCTGTTCCTTCCGTATTAAACAGGTAAATCACAATTATATGTCATATTCAAAAATTTCTGGTGTTATTTGTTTGTTACCACATCATTTGTATTGGGTTTAGTTAATTAAGAAATACTACTGCCATATCTGCCTGTCTGCATATATAATTATATTATATATTAATTCACAATAACATATGCGCGAGCCACGTACAGTAGTCAGTAGTAGCCGAAGCATTTGTAACCTGACAGTGTTGGGGGGGGGGGGGTGGTCAATAAAGGGAAATACTTGTCATTAGTTTTTGTCGCATTTAACTTAATGCTGAGTTTGATTTAAATCTTAAAGTTTGTAATATTTAGACATTAAATACGATCGAAATATGGGATTTTAACCACCGCTACCAGGTGAAATGTCTAAACATTAAACAACCTCGATTTCTTACAGTACAGTAGTTGTCAGTCGGTTCAAAACCTTGGGAATACAAAAACAATTAACATTATTCGTTTACAAAAGATTACAAATAATTTTTTTATGTTACTTTCTAAATGTTACTGATTGGTACTACATCTGTACATAGAGTAGTCAACTTGCTTATTCAGTTATTTGGCCTATACTGTATACATACAGTGTGTCAATGTCAATGAGTACGGACAGTGCAGCAGTGACAAGAACCAGACGTAGTCTTATTTAAAAACAATAGGACTATCTGCTAGAGCTACCTCTAACCTCTACCAGTCTTACAGTCTTAAGGTCAAAGGCAGAAAGGGTCTACAGTAGGCCTACCTACAACTGAACTGACCACGCATTGAAGCCCACAATCCACTTACCCTACTGCCCTAGGCTTACCTATTTTTACCTGTTTCCATAGTGCTGACATATTACCAATTATTGACCTAGCCTACAGGCAGTTACTGATGAGCTCGGGCTGTCCAGCGTGTCAGGGAGCTTTCGCTTTTAATATTTTTATCTGTCAGTACAGCAGTACCGGTACTCACTCAGACAGTTTCCCCAAGCGACATCCCTTTTGGCACTTATAGGCTGAACCGACACACCTTTCAGCCTTTTGGCTATGGGTGAGTGTTAGCCAATGAGGTGAGCTTATTGAAGGAACATCCAATTAGAACCCCAGAAATACTTCCATAGGCTGAAACGACACCCCAATTGGAAATATGCGTACCGTACAGCCGTAGCTGTGACATGTCATTCCCATAGCAGCATAGGCCTTCAGCAGACCTTACTGTAAATATTATCACGCTTGAAGGGAAGCGAACTTAGATCCCACCACCAATACATTGCAATGAATTAGCTATTAATTGGCAAATTATAGTTTGTTGGTTAGTCACTGATCACAACTACTTTGAGTGTATGACAGTATGACTTATTTGCATTAGACTGTTAGATCATTATAAGTAGTTTTATATGCTTAATGAAACACAGTACAATATATACACTATAATATCGATATAGAACGCGGCCAACGCACAGTACACGTGGGATCTAAGATAGTTTCTCATCTAGCGTGTGCTAAGGAATTTGTATAAATTGGGATCTAAGTCCACCTAAGTAAGATCTAAGTTCGCTTTGCTTTCAACGTGGGATCTAAGTTCGCTTCGCGACTAGCATGATGATTACCAAAGTCTTTTAATAGCATAAATGGGATCTAAGTTCACCTAGTTAGGATCTAAATTCACCTAGTTAGTATCTAAATTCACCTAGTTAGGATCTACGTTCACCCAGATAGGATCTAAGTTCACCTAGTTAGGATCTAAGTTCACTGTTCACCTAGCTAGGATCTAAGTTCACCCAGATAGAAAATGGGTTCGGAAAGATCTAAGTTTATCGAAGTCAGGCCTTGCAGGATCTAAGTTCGTTTTACCCATAGAGCTACCTTTCCCTTTCAGTACTTCAGTACCGAATTTCGACTAACAATAGATTAGGCCTATCGCTGTATCGTAACTAACCACTGGAAATATTTCCGTTCAGCCGTTGTCGGCGCGGAGTCACTTAGAGCTTCTTAGAGGAGGGTATGGATTTTGATTTTCTGGAACAAGTCGATGTTGATGCAGCAGACTTTTCGCACAACATTCCTGAGGAACTTTTACAATGTTCTAATAATTCTACTGACGATCCGACCTCAACCACGGCTCCCGTAGAGAAACAAGAGTTTACTATATTAGCCGAAGGTTCCCACAAACAGCGTCCGCTACTGTTGGAGTCCCAGGGCTACTCCTACACCCTAAAGAACCGGAACCGAACATCTAAGAATTCTGTTACATCTTGGTCCTGTTCTGTACGTAACAGTAGGTCCCATTGCCCCGCTACGGTCTCCCAACGTGGGGATGAGTTCCGTAGAGGCCGTCTACCACACAAACACCCCGCTCAACCCGGACTCGCAACCCAGTGTACGTTGCGCTCGTTGGTGAAGGCTGCGGCGGTGCGACGCCAAAACGTCGGTAAGAAGGCCTCGGTGCTGGTTGACGATGCGATGACTCGGATGGAAGACTGCGGGTTGCTGGAAGGCCCATTACCGAAACCGAAAAACTTAATGCGGGTTACCAACCGGGCGAGGCAGAAGTCCCGTAAACCTAAGGATAAATCAATCGACACAAGTTCTATCGATTTAATAAAGTCTCAGGTAACTAAATCGCCACGAAAAGAAATATCAGTGTCCAACATACAATCAACAAGTCGATATGGATCCGTGAAAGAGGAATTCAACCAGCAGTGTGACGATGATTTATTAAATTCTGAGACACAAGACTCTAAAGAATTAACAGCTAATAGTTTGGAGATTATTGATCGAACGCGGTCGTTTATATGGGAGTACTTCTACAAACATCCGACGGACGATTCATTTAGAATGTGTCTCAACTGTCGTAAACGTGTGCGACACCACGTGGGTTCCACGTCGCCTATGATCAGCCATCTAAAGATATACCACCCGGAGGTTTACCAGGAGTTCTCTAATAGACAAGGAGTTAAGCGAGGGGGGAGTGTACAGCAGCGTAGTGTGGTGGTTGATCTGGATAATCTGACGCACAACGGACGAGTCGGGAAGAGGGTCTCCCATATATGGGAGTATTTCACGGACATCGGGTCTGTAGAACCCGAGGACGGCTCCCCCAGGATGGACATCCGACAGTGCAGTCTGTGTCCGGCTAAGTTACACACCTACCGAGGGAATACCAGTCGGTTGATCTGTCATATGAAGTCCAATCATCCAGTAGAACACGCGGAATTTATGTTGAAGCAGGTTGGTAGACAGGATGAGCCGACAGTGGAGTATGTTGGAGGTGTGTCTGGGTCTGTAGGACCCACTCCGTCTCTAGAAGGCTCGTCTATAGCCCCCCCTCGGTTCGTGATGGAGTCGGATAGAATCTCCCGAGGTTTACTATCATTATTGGGCCGTTACGGACTCCCACTTTCTTTACTCACCGACTCCGTTTTCATCGACTTTCTCTCGGCGTTGAACCCTCGCTATCAGCTTCCCACCGTAGACCTCATCGTGTCCCAACACATCCCCCGTCTGCTCGCATCCCTTCGTCGATCTATACTCCCTTTCCCCTGCGGAAGCCACATCGCTCTTTCCATCGACCACTGGGCCGGGGGGCGACCTCGCGATCCTTTCTTTACGCTCCGGGTCCATTACATCGGCGATGATTGGCTACCGGTTACTCGTTGCTTAGGAACCGTGGTCCCCGACGCTGACCCACTCGCTGCGCTCGTTAGTAAGCTCCATTATTTCGATGTAAACCCCGCCGACCTCGGCTGTATTGTTAGCTCCCCTGACGAACCCCTGGGGTTGGCCGTCTTCCAAGAGACCCTGGGGTTGCCTTGGTTACCATGCTTCTCCGTGGTCATTGACTCCATCATGGTCGCCGCTCTGGAGTTCCCGGCTATAAGTTCAGCAGTTTTGCGACTCCGCGAGTTAGCCACCAACCCCGAGGTTTCGTTGGCTGCAGACGACCCGTTCTACTGGCAGACAACAGTGGCGCTCCTCCAATCAGCCGCGGCCAACAGACCCGTTGTTCTAGAACGCTCCCAAGGGACCCTAGCTGAGGACCTCAATGTAATCGAGTCGGTACTGCCGCTGTTCCGATTGATTGTCGCCTTCCAGAAATCGCTCCAATCCGATGGTTTCTGCTACATCAGTAAGTTCCTTCCCCTCCGAGAACAACTCAACGACATTCTGTTTGAGAATGAGTCGGAGGTGGAACTTGTGAAGGAAGTTAAGGAGAGGATGTCCGACGTTCTCGATGAGAAGTACAGTGTGGGTCCGGGTCGGTTGACGGTGCAAGTATTCGACTACGTAAAGAAATCGATGTTCTTAGACCCGAGGTTTAGTTTCAACGAGTTCTCTCCTGATAATTGGACAGCTGTAGCCAATGAGATGGTAGAGGAGATAGCCGCAACTGTTGGTAGGTTGGATACGGTTGCCCTAGTGACGGGGGATGCTGTAGGTAGACGGGCAACTTCCAAGAGAAACGAAGCTGATTCGATGTTGGCGAGACGACAAGATAAACTCCGGGAACTCAAGTCGACTCAACCCAATAGTTTGTTTGAATCCGGGTCCGATTCCGACCCCGGTCGTCGGATTGCGGAGTCGGAGTTGAGTCTCTACGCCTCGATGGAACCCTCCGTGGACTTCGACGTGGATCCTTTGTTGTGGTGGCGTTCGCGAGCCAACGTGCTGCCCCATCTAGGTCGGTTGGCCAGACGGTATCTGGTCGCTAAGTGTGTAACTATGGCCTCCCGTGGTAACAATCCCCGTAGTCTAGCAACCATTGGGGTCTCTGATTGCTCTGTGAATCACCTCATTGACTCACTAACTCTCATTGCTGAGAATCAGTTTTAATTTCCGTTTTGCAGTTTCGTTTTATCTGATGTAAATCAAGTTGAAATGACTCTTAAATGATATTTATCCTTATTGATTGTCTTTACTGGTATTATTGTTACTCAATTATGAATTAATATAGTATAAAAGCAATAACAGGAATAAACTATTATAGAATTGGGCTCATATCATAGCATGCAGTACTACAGTGGGTAACTAAATGGGAGACTGTGGGGTTTCCTTGAGATCTCCCTACATTAATCTCTGAATAAATTATGCCGAACGTTGCCTTCCGCCCGTCATCAAAGTGATTCTTCTTGGAAGCGAGTTGGGATTCAGCCACACAAACGAACTTATCTCTATGTATTAATTTATATTGCGTGGGATGTTGTAATCCCGCCCGCTCGACCATCGTTTTGTCACTCCGGCTTTTTTGCCTGCGTAAATAATATTCCTAGGAGAAGTAACTCCTTCCTGGTGACATAGTAAGTACCAACGGAACCCTAAGATTGATTTGTTTACCAAACCATCTGCATTCTTCATTGGGGATATCAGGTGACACTTGGTAATTAGTATTTATAATAATAATTGCTACAGGAATCTTTTCATGCCACTTTCTTACGTCATTCATGTGATGTGTCTTATTATATTCTTATTAAACAACAACGTGCATAAATTCATGTCATCACATTTGTAATGGAAGTGTAACTTCACATGTGGGGCGAGCCTTAGCGAACGGACATTGGTTGGGGTGGGTCATTAATAGAGGCTAATCCATCTGCAGTTCTCCTGTCTGCCGTAGAAGGTTTCCTTACTTTTAATTCGTTTAACCTGACCTTGACATAATTATGTACTAGAACTAACTGTTTATGGGATGTTAGTCCTCTACAGTACTAAGATTTACCGCTAGCGGGAGAAATTTCTAAAAGTTACCTTCAGTCATTTCGAATTCTTGAATATAATCCGTTCTTCCTGATTGATTCCCGCGCGGCACATATTTTCTAGAGTTTTGCTTAGGCCTTAAACCGTCTGCAGGTAACCAGTCTGCCGCTAGGGGGTAAAAGAGATTAGGGGAAATCTGCTTATATATTGTTTATATGACACTTAACATACTAACTTAACTTAAGTTGTTGTCACGCGATGCGCCCAACTTCGTGTAGGTGTAGTGTCTGTGTGTAGTTGTATAATTTATTGTTTGACCTTGTAGATCGACTGTTGGTCATTGGGAGTACTGCTCTATACCCTGGTTTACGGTACAATGCCTTTCGACGGCTCCGATTTTAGGAAACTCACACGTCAGATATTGAAAGCAGACTACAGGGAACCTCCTCAACCATCGAGTTAGTTACTATAGAGTCATTAGTTATTTCAAACCCAGTATATTAACATAAAAAAAACACATAATAGCATATTAAACCAAAAAAAAGAGTCATTAGTTAGTTCTACAACTACAGTTAATTCTACAACTACACTTAGTTCTATACAACTACAGTTAGTTCTACAACTATAGTTAGTTCTACAACTATAGTTAGTTCTACAACTATAGTTAGTTCTACAACTATAGTTAGTTCTACAACTATAGTTAGTTCTACAATTATAGTTAGTTCTACAACTATAGTTAGTTCTACAACTATAGTTAGTTCTACAACTATAGTTAGTTCTACAACTATAGTTAGTTCTACAACTATAGTTAGTTCTACAACTATAGTTAGTTCTACAACTATAGGTAGTTCTACAACTACAGTTAGTTCTACAACTATTGTTAGTTCTACAACTACAGTTAGTTCTACAACTATAGGTAGTTCTACAACTACAGTTAGTTCTACAACTATAGGTAGTTCTACAACTACAGTTAGTTCTACAACTATAGGTAGTTCTACAACTACAGTTAGTTCTACAACTATAGGTAGTTCTACAACTACAGTTAGTTCTACAACTATAGTTAGTTCTACAACTACAGTTAGTTCTACAACTATAGTTAGTTCTACAACTATAGTTAGTTCTACAACTATAGGTAGTTCTACAACTACAGTTAGTTCTACAACTACAGTTAGTACTACAACTACAGTTAGTTCTACAACCACAGTTAGTTCTACAACTACAGTTAGTTCTACAACTACAGTTAGTTCTACAACTACAGTTGGTTCTACAACTACAGTTGGTTCTACAACTACAGTTAGTTCTACAACTACAGTTAGTTCTACAACTACAGTTAGTTCTACAACTATAGTTAATTCTACAACTATAGTTAGTTCTACAATTATAGTTAGTTCTACAACTATAGTTAGTTCTACAACTATAGTTAGTTCTACAACTATAGTTAGTTCTACAACTACAGTTAGTTCTACAACTATAGTTAGTTCTACAACTACAGTTAGTTCTACAACTATAGGTAGTTCTACAACTACAGTTAGTTCTACAACTATAGGTAGTTCTACAACTATAGGTAGTTCTACACAACTACAGTTAGTTCTACAACTATAGGTAGTTCTACAACTATAGGTAGTTCTACAACTACAGTTAGTTCTACAACTATAGGTAGTTCTACAACTACAGTTAGTTCTACAACTATAGGTAGTTCTACAACTACAGTTAGTTCTACAACTATAGTTAGTTCTACAACTACAGTTAGTTCTACAACTATAGGTAGTTCTACAACTACAGTTAGTTCTACAACTATAGGTAGTTCTACAACTACAGTTAGTTCTACAACTATAGTTAGTTCTACAACTATAGTTAGTTCTACAACTATAGGTAGTTCTACAACTACAGTTAGTTCTACAACTATTGTTAGTTCTACAACTACAGTTAGTTCTACAACTATAGGTAGTTCTACAACTACAGTTAGTTCTACAACTATAGGTAGTTCTAAAACTACAGTTAGTTCTACAACTATAGGTAGTTCTACAACTACAGTTAGTTCTACAACTATAGGTAGTTCTACAACTACAGTTAGTTCTACAACTATAGGTAGTTCTACAACTACAGTTAGTACTACAACTACAGTTAGTTCTACAACCACAGTTAGTTCTACAACTACAGTTAGTTCTACAACTATAGTTAGTTCTACAACTACAGTTAGTTCTACAACTACAGTTAGTTCTACAACTACACTTAGTTCTACACAACTACAGTTAGTTCTACAACTATAGGTAGTTCTACAACTACAGTTAGTACTACAACTACAGTTAGTTCTACAACTATAGTTAGTTCTACAACTATAGGTAGTTCTACAACTACAGTTAGTTATACAACTATAGTTAGTTCTACAACTACAGTTAGTTCTACAACTATAGGTAGTTCTACAACTACAGTTAGTTCTACAACTATAGGTAGTTCTACAACTATAGTTAGTTCTACAACTATAGGTAGTTCTAAAACTACAGTTAGTTCTACAACTATAGTTAGTTTACAACTACAGTTAGTTCTATACAATTACAGTTAGTTCTACAACTACAGTTAGTTCTACAACTACAGTTAGTTCTACAACTATAGTTAGTTCTATAACTACAGTTAGTTCTACAACTACAGTTAGTTCTATACAACTACAGTTAGTTCTACAACTACAGTTAGTTCTACAACTACAGTTAGTTCTACAACTATAGTTAGTTCTACAACTACAGTTAGTTCTACAACTACAGTTAGTTCTACAACCACAGTTAGTTCTACAACAATAGTTAGTTCTACAACTACAGTTAGTTCTACAACTACAGTTAGTTCTACAACTACAGTTAGTTCTACAACTAAAGTTAGTTCTACAACTACAGTTAGTTCTACAACTACAGTTAGTTCTACAACTACAGTTAGTTCTACAACTACAGTTAGTTCTACAACTACAGTTAGTACTACAACTATAATTAGTTCTACAACTATAGTTAGTTCTACAACTACAGTTAGTTCTACAACTACAGTTAGTACTACAACTACAGTTAGTTCTACAACCACAGTTAGTTTTACAACTACAGTTAGTTCTACAACTACAGTTAGTTCTACAACTACAGTTGGTTCTACAACTACAGTTGGTTCTACAACTACAGTTAGTACTACAACTACAGTTAGTTCTACAACCACAGTTAGTTCTACAACTACAGTTAGTTCTACAACTATAGTTAGTTCTACAACTACAGTTAGTTCTACAACTACAGTTAGTTCTACAACTACACTTAGTTCTACACAACTACAGTTAGTTCTACAACTATAGGTAGTTCTACAACTACAGTTAGTACTACAACTACAGTTAGTTCTACAACTATAGTTAGTTCTACAACTACAGTTAGTTCTACAACTATAGTTGGTTCTACAACTACAGTTAGTTCTACAACTATAGTTAGTTCTACAACCACAGTTAGTTCTACAACTACAGTTAGTTCTACAACTACAGTTAGTTCTACAACTACAGTTAGTTCTACAACTATAGTTAGTTCTACAACTACAGTTAGTTCTACAACTACAGTTAGTTCTACAACTACAGTTAGTACTACAACTATAGGTAGTTCTACAACTACAGTTAGTACTACAACTACAGTTAGTTCTACAACTATAGTTAGTTCTACAACTATAGGTAGTTCTACAACTACAGTTAGTTATACAACTATAGTTAGTTCTACAACTACAGTTAGTTCTACAACTATAGGTAGTTCTACAACTACAGTTAGTTCTACAACTATAGGTAGTTCTACAACTACAGTTAGTTCTACAACTATAGGTAGTTCTACAACTACAGTTAGTTCTACAACTATAGGTAGTTCTACAACTACAGTTAGTACTACAACTACAGTTAGTTCTACAACCACAGTTAGTTCTACAACTACAGTTAGTTCTACAACTATAGTTAGTTCTACAACTACAGTTAGTTCTACAACTACAGTTAGTTCTACAACTACACTTAGTTCTACACAACTACAGTTAGTTCTATAACTATAGGTAGTTCTACAACTACAGTTAGTACTACAACTACAGTTAGTTCTACAACTATAGTTAGTTCTACAACTATAGGTAGTTCTACAACTACAGTTAGTTATACAACTATAGTTAGTTCTACAACTACAGTTAGTTCTACAACTATAGGTAGTTCTACAACTACAGTTAGTTCTACAACTATAGGTAGTTCTACAACTACAGTTAGTTCTACAACTATAGGTAGTTCTACAACTACAGTTAGTTCTACAACTATAGTTAGTTCTACAACTACAGTTAGTTCTATACAATTACAGTTAGTTCTACAACTACAGTTAGTTCTACAACTACAGTTAGTTCTACAACTATAGTTAGTTCTACAACTACAGTTAGTTCTACAACTACAGATAGTTCTATACAACTACAGTTAGTTCTACAACTACAGTTAGTTCTACAACTACAGTTAGTTCTACAACTATAGTTAGTTCTACAACTACAGTTAGTTCTACAACTACAGTTAGTTCTACAACCACAGTTAGTTCTACAACTATAGTTAGTTCTACAACAACAGTTAGTTCTACAACTACAGTTAGTTCTACAACTACAGTTAGTTCTACAACTAAAGTTAGTTCTACAACTACAGTTAGTTCTACAACTACAGTTAGTTCTACAACTACAGTTAGTTCTACAACTACAGTTAGTTCTACAACTACAGTTAGTACTACAACTATAATTAGTTCTACAACTATAGTTAGTTCTACAACTATAGTTAGTTCTACAACTACAGTTAGTTCCACAACTACAGTTGGTTCTACAACTACAGTTGGTTCTACAACTACAGTTAGTTCTACAACTACAGTTAGTACTACAACTACAGTTAGTTCTACAACCACAGTTAGTTCTACAACTACAGTTAGTTCTACAACTACAGTTAGTTCTACAACTACAGTTGGTTCTACAACTACAGTTGGTTCTACAACTACAGTTAGTTCTACAACTACAGTTAGTTCTACAACTACAGTTAGTTCTACAACTATAGTTAGTTCTACAACTACAGTTAGTTCTACAACTACAGTTAGTTCTACAACTACAGTTAGTACTACAACTACAGTTAGTTCTACAACCACAGTTAGTTCTACAACTACAGTTAGTTCTACAACTACAGTTAGTTCTACAACTATAGTTAGTTCTACAACTATAGGTAGTTCTACAACTACAGTTAGTTATACAACTATAGTTAGTTCTACAACTACAGTTAGTTCTACAACTATAGGTAGTTCTACAACTACAGTTAGTTCTACAACTATAGGTAGTTCTACAACTACAGTTAGTTCTACAACTATAGGTAGTTCTACAACTACAGTTAGTTCTACAACTATAGGTAGTTCTACAACTACAGTTAGTACTACAACTACAGTTAGTTCTACAACCACAGTTAGTTCTACAACTACAGTTAGTTCTACAACTATAGTTAGTTCTACAACTACAGTTAGTTCTACAACTACAGTTAGTTCTACAACTACACTTAGTTCTACACAACTACAGTTAGTTCTATAACTATAGGTAGTTCTACAACTACAGTTAGTACTACAACTACAGTTAGTTCTACAACTATAGTTAGTTCTACAACTATAGGTAGTTCTACAACTACAGTTAGTTATACAACTATAGTTAGTTCTACAACTACAGTTAGTTCTACAACTATAGGTAGTTCTACAACTACAGTTAGTTCTACAACTATAGGTAGTTCTACAACTACAGTTAGTTCTACAACTATAGGTAGTTCTACAACTACAGTTAGTTCTACAACTATAGTTAGTTCTACAACTACAGTTAGTTCTATACAATTACAGTTAGTTCTACAACTACAGTTAGTTCTACAACTACAGTTAGTTCTACAACTATAGTTAGTTCTACAACTACAGTTAGTTCTACAACTACAGATAGTTCTATACAACTACAGTTAGTTCTACAACTACAGTTAGTTCTACAACTACAGTTAGTTCTACAACTATAGTTAGTTCTACAACTACAGTTAGTTCTACAACTACAGTTAGTTCTACAACCACAGTTAGTTCTACAACTATAGTTAGTTCTACAACAACAGTTAGTTCTACAACTACAGTTAGTTCTACAACTACAGTTAGTTCTACAACTAAAGTTAGTTCTACAACTACAGTTAGTTCTACAACTACAGTTAGTTCTACAACTACAGTTAGTTCTACAACTACAGTTAGTTCTACAACTACAGTTAGTACTACAACTATAATTAGTTCTACAACTATAGTTAGTTCTACAACTATAGTTAGTTCTACAACTACAGTTAGTTCCACAACTACAGTTGGTTCTACAACTACAGTTGGTTCTACAACTACAGTTAGTTCTACAACTACAGTTAGTACTACAACTACAGTTAGTTCTACAACCACAGTTAGTTCTACAACTACAGTTAGTTCTACAACTACAGTTAGTTCTACAACTACAGTTGGTTCTACAACTACAGTTGGTTCTACAACTACAGTTAGTTCTACAACTACAGTTAGTTCTACAACTACAGTTAGTTCTACAACTATAGTTAGTTCTACAACTACAGTTAGTTCTACAACTACAGTTAGTTCTACAACTACAGTTAGTACTACAACTATAGTTAGTTCTACAACTATAGTTAGTTCTACAACTATAGTTAGTTCTACAACTACAGTTAGTTCTACAACTACAGTTGGTTCTACAACTACAGTTAGTTCTACAACCACAGTTAGTTCTACAACTACAGTTAGTACTACAACTACAGTTAGTTCTACAACCACAGTTAGTTCTACAACTACAGTTAGTTCTACAACTACAGTTAGTTCTACAACTACACTTAGTTCTACACAACTACAGTTAGTTCTACAACTATAGGTAGTTCTACAACTACAGTTAGTTCTACAACTACAGTTAGTTCTACAACTATAGGTAGTTCTACAACTATAGTTAGTTCTACAACTATAGTTAGTTCTACAACTACAGTTAGTTCTACAACTATAGGTAGTTCTACAACTACAGTTAGTACTACAACTACAGTTAGTTCTACAACCACAGTTAGTTCTACAACTACAGTTAGTTCTACAACTATAGTTAGTTCTACAACTACAGTTAGTTCTACAACTACAGTTAGTTCTACAACTACACTTAGTTCTACACAACTACAGTTAGTTCTACAACTATAGGTAGTTCTACAACTACAGTTAGTACTACAACTACAGTTAGTTCTACAACTATAGTTAGTTCTACAACTATAGGTAGTTCTACAACTACAGTTAGTTATACAACTATAGTTAGTTCTACAACTACAGTTAGTTCTACAACTATAGGTAGTTCTACAAC
Source organism: Nemertoderma westbladi (assembly GCA_032718475.1). Lineage (NCBI taxonomy): Eukaryota > Metazoa > Xenacoelomorpha > Nemertodermatida > Nemertodermatidae > Nemertoderma > Nemertoderma westbladi. The sequence goes on along the minus strand of JAUCBJ010009130.1, from coordinate 46,774 downwards.
TACAGTTAGTTATACAACTATAGGTAGTTCTACAACTACAGTTAGTTCTACAACTATAGGTAGTTCTACAACTACAGTTAGTTCTACAACTATAGGTAGTTCTACAACTACAGTTAGTACTACAACTACAGTTAGTTCTACAACCACAGTTAGTTCTACAACTACAGTTAGTTCTACAACTATAGTTAGTTCTACAACTACAGTTAGTTCTACAACTACAGTTAGTTCTACAACTACACTTAGTTCTACACAACTACAGTTAGTTCTACAACTATAGGTAGTTCTACAACTACAGTTAGTACTACAACTACAGTTAGTTCTACAACTATAGTTAGTTCTACTACTATAGGTAGTTCTACAACTACAGTTAGTTATACAACTATAGTTAGTTCTACAACTACAGTTAGTTCTACAACTATAGGTAGTTCTACAACTACAGTTAGTTCTACAACTATAGGTAGTTCTACAACTACAGTTAGTTCTACAACTATAGGTAGTTCTACAACTACAGTTAGTTCTACAACTATAGTTAGTTCTACAACTACAGTTAGTTCTATACAATTACAGTTAGTTCTACAACTACAGTTAGTTCTACAACTACAGTTAGTTCTACAACTATAGTTAGTTCTACAACTACAGTTAGTTCTACAACTACAGTTAGTTCTATACAACTACAGTTAGTTCTACAACTACAGTTAGTTCTACAACTACAGTTAGTTCTACAACTATAGTTAGTACTACAACTACAGTTAGTTCTACAACCACAGTTAGTTCTACAACTACAGTTAGTTCTACAACTATAGTTAGTTCTACAACTACAGTTAGTTCTACAACTACATTTAGTTCTACAACTACACTTAGTTCTACACAACTACAGTTAGTTCTACAACTATAGGTAGTTCTACAACTACAGTTAGTACTACAACTGCAGTTAGTTCTACAACTATAGTTAGTTCTACAACTATAGTTAGTTCTACAACTACAGTTAGTTCTACAACTATAGTTGGTTCTACAACTACAGTTAGTTCTACAACTATAGTTAGTTCTACAACCACAGTTAGTTCTACAACTACAGTTAGTTCTACAACTACAGTTAGTTCTACAACTACAGTTAGTTCTACAACTATAGTTAGTTCTACAACTACAGTTAGTTCTACAACTACAGTTAGTTCTACAACTACAGTTAGTACTACAACTATAGTTAGTTCTACAACTATAGTTAGTTCTACAACTATAGTTAGTTCTACAACTACAGTTAGTTCTACAACTACAGTTGGTTCTACAACTACAGTTAGTTCTACAACCACAGTTAGTTCTACAACTACAGTTAGTACTACAACTACAGTTAGTTCTACAACCACAGTTAGTTCTACAACTACAGTTAGTTCTACAACTACAGTTAGTTCTACAACTACACTTAGTTCTACACAACTACAGTTAGTTCTACAACTATAGTTAGTTCTACAACTATAGTTAGTTCTACAGCTATAGTTAGTTCTACAACTACAGTTAGTTCTACAACTATAGGTAGTTCTACAACTACAGTTAGTTCTACAACTATAGGTAGTTCTACAACTACAGTTAGTTCTACAACTACAGTTAGTTCTGCAACTACAGTTAGTTCTACAACTATAGAGTTTATTTTATCATTACATAGACGCCTCAGGGTTGATACGTTCTATGTTAACCGTTAAACCACGACATCGGGCTAGCATTGATGCAATAGCGAACCATCAGTGGTTAAATATAGGAACGAGTAACACGAACGTGGGGAATACGTCATCAGTTCAACACCAGGATGTCAGCAGGTCATTTATATACACAGTTATAAATTACATTCATATGTAATTAATTGTTTTAAAGGTGTCTGTATCTATACAAAGTAAATTCTCAATTCCATTATTCGTTATACATTATTACATTGTGCCGGTGTAATGATTGCTGACCGGTCGGTCATGATGATGAGGGTAGTAAGTCGGATTTGGCAACCTTTTAGAAATGTTTAAAATACATCACAGTACTGTACTATATTGGATACCAGGACATATTCTGAAAGGTAATTGGACGGGCTAAAATACTCGCTTCTGATTGGCCAATAGCCAATTTCACGAAATTTTGATTGGTCCGTTCTAAAATGTATCTCCTCAAATAATTTGGAGTATTTAGGTCTGAAAATTGGTGAGTAGGCTCACTGACTATCCCTTTATAGAATCCTTAGAGGAGTTTTGAATTTCTTTTTCAAAATGATTTAATTGCACTTTATGTGACACGAAGTCATGAAATTTTCTTTTTTATTGACTACATAGACTTTAACTAACTTTTCTCGAGAACTAGAGCGAAATTCAAAAATCCATGTAAGGAATCTGTTCGGGAGAGACAGGGCTTTCAAACAAAAAAAAATAGCAAAATCGGATATAAAGATTGATGGAGGAGATACATTTTTAGTGACCAAAAAAATAAATAGGAGTAAATGACGAAAACAAAATGTCATTTTTTGAACCTTCCCGCGCAAACTGTCGGTGAATATGAAAGAATGTCAGTTTAATAATACGGCAGTAAGGATAATGATAAACTAACTAAAAATTATTTCGTTATGGGGTTTTCGGGGTCAGAGATTTCATTTCCGATGTTAATTTTTGTGTTTGGCGGAATATAGGCTTTATGTCTGTCTGTTTGTCTAGGCTTTATGTCTGTCTGTTTGTCCATCACTTTGAAATTTTGTTATAGAACGAAAAGTGCAAGTACTGCAAAAAAAAATAGTAAAATATAACAGGCAAGACTTGGGTCAGATTTATTTAAAGTGTACCATCGGATTGATTGACCTCAAAAACCCCACAAGAATTATAATTAGTGTAATTAAAACAAATCTCTGGGATTTTGAAATTTGGAGATAGAACGAAAAGTGCAAGTAGTGTAAAGAAACACTCAAGTCTTGGTCAGGTTTTTTAAAAAGACCTACCATCGGATCTTCCGACCTCAAAAACCCCACAAGAATTAAAATCTGGCGTAATTAGACAAATCTCTGGCATTTTTAAATTTTGTTATGGTACGAAAAGTGCAAGTAGTGAAAAGGCCCAAAATCTCGAAAACTAAAGGTGATACTGCGAAACCGCGTAAATATTTGAAATCTCCATAAAATTTCGGGATTAATGAAACAATAAAAAAAATTGATTTTCTCTTTTTTTTACGAAATTCGGACTCAGCTATGAAATAATTCTCATTTTTTTAAACCATTTCAGCTAAATTTGATTCGGAAGTTTAATTCCTCATGAATAAAATATTGGTACTTGCAAAATCGAATAAGTAATTTTATATGTTTAGACAACATAATTACAAATTGTCAATAGTTTCGATACGTTTCAACACCATCTCCCGGAGTACCGGTATAGTGTTCTTTAAAATATGGCCCCTTTTTTAAGACAGGAGGGGGGATGATGGGACGCAAATTCTATCTCGGGGAATTATTATTTGTTAAATGTTAAAATATAAATAATTATGGGAAAGGAGCAGGTTACTTTGGAACGTTATTCTAATTTGAGTCGATTTTCCCCTTGAGACGGATGAATTTTAATGAGAGTCGATAGTCCCCCAACTTTTTTTTGTAAAGACTTTAATTTCCGCATTTTCGGACAAAAAGGTATGTAAATCATCCAATCAGCTTGCAATATGGTTGAAGAATTATCAATCAGACACGACTGGGGCAGCCATATCGCCCGTAATCCTCAACAACCCGTGTTGTTAAGGATTAAAAAAAATAAATATTCTGGCTCACCCCATGACCTCCTATAAAATTTCACGCAATTTCATTAAGGTTTGTAGAAAAATTTGGGGAGGAAAGGTCCAAGTCACTGAATTACAACAATATTCCCGGGTGTAAAGACGTTATTCCCGTAAATGCATCGTTTACATTATAGCTTTGTCTTACAGCTATGGTTCACATGGTAACCTATACAAATGACGATTCCAATACTTGTCATAACATTATAGTTTAAATACTCCGTCATAAAAATCATAATTAATTAATTTAGGTTCCAATATGATGACGAGGTTGATTACTGCAGTGCTGAGAGCGATAGTGACTTACAAGATAGAAAGTCTGCTAATCGGCTAGGATTGGTTGACGATATGCGGCTGACTCATCAGGAAGGACTAGCGTTGACCCGCTGCAGAAGAACTTTACAAAATCTCCGCGGTGAGTTATATTAAACCGTGCCACATAATCCAACCAGCTAGTCACCATCACTAGGCAACACACATAAACAAAGAATAACAATACCTATACAGTCAAAAAAAATAGTAAAGTGATTCTTAGGCCGTGAGTCAAAGGATTACTAACAAATTCTCGCGCCTTATTTCCGGTGTGGTCCCCCCATAACTATACTTCCCAGAGGAAAAGCCAATACTCATTTAGCTACTATTTAAGGATGCATGGCAGTCCTTAGCCCCCCCCCCCCCCCCCCCCCATCCAAATAGTCCCTTCGAAACATTCGTGCCGAAACGAAAACTACCCTGGCCCCCATGCGGGGTTGAACCCCCGACCTCCGAGAGATGTGTGTGTATGAAATGCAACGGATTTAACCATTAGGTCAATGTGGGACGTAACATACAAGTTGGAAAGATTTCTCGCTGAATTTATCGTTAATACTGTATATATTTAGTTATGAGTTCCGTTTATCTGAGTAATTAATATATGTTAAGTTGCATACAACCGCAAGGCGGCGTCTTGAATATAATCCGACCACAGTGAGGATTTTACAATAACTATATACGTCATTGTTCATAAAATAGCACTTTATAGCGTTACGGCACGAGTGATTTTAGAGGAATTATTTGTAATTATGCACTTAAACTTTCTATAACAATATAGTAACAGGAAAGCATGACACATTCATTATAAACACTGTCATCTCGTACTAACCTGTGGATTTGGTAGTGCGAAATTAATTCCATACATATAAATAAAATGAGAAATCGTCATTGTTTCATTTTTTATTTAATGAATAATAATAATAATATTTAATAAATTTAATAGATTTAATAAATATAATATTAATAAATGTTTAACATAATTATTTTAAAACGAAATTAAGGAAGTTTATTCCCAATTAAGGAATAGCGTGGAGTATTAATCAATGTTGAACCTACCCGTTTGGCGGAAATCTTGTGCCAACGTACCAAGTATGGCCAATCACATTGAACTAATTATTTGTCTCTGACTTACATTTCTGTACAAAGAAATACAACATTCGTGTTATTTTGCAGAACCGACAGACAATGAATCATGCAACCAAACTCAATACATCGCGTCCTTAAACGATCTTAATAGGGCGGTAGGAAGACCTGGGTTGCTAAGCGATGATGTGTTCCTACTAACAAACAATAAGGTAAGTTAATGTAACGCACAAACACGAAGTCGAGATAGACCATGGCTGGCCTAAACGACATGTACAATGACTTTATATGGGTTCACCCTGTCACAATGTGTCACAAACAACATGTACCACAATGTATCACCAACAACATGTTCCACAATGTATCATAATCAATATGTACCACAATGTGTCACAAACAACATGTACCACAATGTGTCACAAACAACATGTACCACAATGTATCACAAACATGTTCCACAATGTATCATAATCAATATGTACCACAATGTATCACAAACAACATGTACCACAATGTGTCACAAACAACATGTACCATAATGTATCACAAACAACATGTACCACAATGTGTCACAAACATGTTCCACAATGTATCATAATCAATATGTACCACAATGTGTCACAAACAACATGTACCACAATGTATCACAAACAACATGTACCACAATGTGTCACAAACAACATGAACCACTATGTATCACAAACAACGTGTACCACAATGTGTCACAAACAACATGAACCACAATGTATCACAAACAACATGTACCATAATGTATCACAAACAACATGTATCACAATGTTTCACTAATCAATATGTACCACAATGTATCACAAACAACATGTACCACAATGTATCACAAACAACATGTACCACAATGTGTCACAAACAACATGTACCACATTGTATCACAAACAACATGTACCACAATGTGTCACAAACAACATGAACCACTATGTATCACAAACAACATGTACCATAATGTATCACAAACAACATGTATCACAATGTGTCACAAACAACATGTACCACAATGTATCACAAACAACATGTACCACAATGTGTCACAAACAACATGAACCACTATGTATCACAAACAACGTGTACCACAATGTGTCACAAACAACATGAACCACAATGTATCACAAACAACATGTACCATAATGTATCACAAACAACATGTATCACAATGTGTCACAAACAACATGTACCACAATGTATCACAAACAACATGTACCACAATGTGTCACAAACAACATGAACCACTATGTATCACAAACAACGTGTACCACAATGTGTCACAAACAACATGAACCACAATGTATCACAAACAACATGTACCATAATGTATCACAAACAACATGTATCACAATGTTTCACTAATCAATATGTACCACAATGTATCACAAACAACATGTACCACAATGTATCACAAACAACATGTACCACAATGTGTCACAAACAACATGAACCACTATGTATCACAAACAACGTGTACCACAATGTGTCACAAACAACATGTACCACAATGTATCACAAACAACATGTACCATAATGTATCACAAACAACATGTATCACAATGTTTCACTAATCAATATGTACCATAATGTATCACAAACAACATGTATCACAAACAACATGTACCACAATGTGTCACAAACAACATGTACCACAATGTTTCACTAATCAATATGTTCCACAATGTATCACCAACAACATGAACCACAATGTATCACAAATAACATGTACCACAATGTGTCACAAACAACGTGTACCACAATGTGTCACAAACAACATGTTCCACAATGTATCACAAAGAACATGTCCCATAATGTATCACCAACAACATGTTCCACAATGTATCATAATCAATATGTACCACAATGTATCACAAACAACATGTCCCATAATGTATCATAATCAACATGTACCACAATGTATCACAAACAACATGTACCACAATGTATCACAAACAACATGTTCCACAATGTATCATAATCAATATGTACCACAATGTATCACAAACAACGTGTACCACAATGTATCACAAACAACATGTTCCACAATGTATCATAATCAATATGTACCACAATGTGTCACAAACAACATGTTCCACAATGTATCACAAACAACATGTCCCATAATGTATCACCAACAACATGTTCCACAATGTATCATAATCAATATGTACCACAATGTATCACAAACAACATGTCCCATAATGTATCATAATCAACATATACCACAATGTATCACAAACAACATGTACCACAATGTATCACAAACAACATGTTCCACAATGTATCATAATCAATATGTACCACAATGTATCACAAACAACGTGTACCACAATGTATCACAAACAACATGTACCACAATGTATCACAAACAACATGTACCACAATGTGTCACAAACATGTTCCACAATGTATCATAATCAATATGTACCACAATGTATCACAAACAACATGTACCACAATGTGTCACAAACAACATGTACCATAATGTATCACAAACAACATGTACCACAATGTGTCACAAACATGTTCCACAATGTATCATAATCAATATGTACCACAATGTATCACAAACAACGTGTACCACAATGTATCACAAACAACATGTACCACAATGTATCACAAACAACGTGTACCACAATGTATCACAAACAACGTGTACCACAATGTATCACAAACAACATGTACCACAATGTATCACAAACAACATGTACCATAATGTATCACAAACAACATGTACCCCAATGTATCACAAACAACATGTACCATAATGTATGACAAACAACATGTACCACAATGTATCACAAACAACATGTACCATAATGTATCACAAACAACATGTTCCACAATGTATAACAAACAACATGTCCCATAATGTATCACCAACAACATGAACCACTATGTATCACAAACAACGTGTACCACAATGTATCACAAATAACATGTACCACAATGTGTCACAAACAACGTGTACCACAATGTGTCACAAACAACATGTTCCACAATGTATCACAAACAACATGTCCCATAATGTATCACCAACAACATGTTCCACAATGTATCACAAACAACATGTACCACAATGTATCACAAATAACATGTACCACAATGTGTCACAAACAACGTGTACCACAATGTGTCACAAACAACATGTTCCACAATGTATCACAAACAACATGTCCCATAATGTATCACCAACAACATGTTCCACAATGTATCATAATCAATATGCACCACAATGTATCACCAACAACATGTTCCACAATGTATCACAAACAACATGTACCACAATGTATCACAAATAACATTTACCACAATGTGTCACAAACAACGTGTACCACAATGTGTCACAAACAATATGTTCCACAATGTATCACAAACAACATGTCCCATAATGTATCACCAACAACATGTTCCACAATGTATCACAAACAACATGTACCATAATGTATTATAATCAATATGTACCACAATGTATCACAAACAACATGTACCACAATGTATCACAAACAACATGTACCACTATGTATCACAAACAACATGAACCACAATGTATCACCAACAACATGTACCACAATGTATCACAAACAACATGTACCACAATGTATCACAAACAACATGTCCCATAATGTATCACCAACAACATGTTCCACAATGTATCATAATCAATATGTACCACAATGTGTCACAAACAACATGTACCACAATGTATCATAAACAACATGTACCACAATGTATCACAAACAACATGAACCACTATGTATCACAAACAACGTGTACCACAATGTTTCACTAATCAATATGTACCACAATGTATCACAAACAACATGTACCACAATGTATCACAAACAACGTGTACCACAATGTTTCACTAATCAATATGTACCACAATGTATCACAAACAACGTGTACCACAATGTTTCACTAATCAATATGTACCACAATGTATCACAAACAACATGTACCACAATGTATCACAAACAACATGTACCACAATGTATCACAAACAACATGTCCCATAATGTATCACCAACAACATGTACCACAATGTATCATAAACAACATGTACCACAATGTATCACAAACAACGTGTACCACAATGTGTCACAAACAACATGTACCACAATGTTTCACTAATCAATATGTACCACAATGTATCACAAACAACATGTACCACAATGTATCACAAACAACATGTACCACAATGTATCACAAACAACATGTCCCATAATGTATCACCAACAACATGTTCCACAATGTATCACCAACAACATTTTCCACAATGTATCATAATCAATATGTACCACAATGTGTCACAAACAACATGAACCACTATGTATCACAAACAACATGTACCACAATGTATCACCAACAACATGTTCCACAATGTATCATAATCAATATGCACCACAATGTATCACAAACAACATGTACCACAATGTATCACAAACAACATGTACCACAATGTATCACAAACAACATGTCCCATAATGTATCACCAACAACATGTTCCACAATATATCACAAACAACATGTACCACAATGTATCACAAATAACATGTACCACAATGTATCACAAACAACATGGACCACAATGTATCACAAACAACATGTCCCATAATGTATCACCAACAACATGTTTCACAATGTATCACAAACAACATGTACCACAATGTATCACAAATAACATGTACCACAATGTGTCACAAACAACGTGTACCACAATGTATCACAAACAACATGTCCCATAATGTATCACCAACAACATGTTCCACAATGTATCACAAACAACATGTACCATAATGTATCACAAACAACATGTACCACAATGTATCACAAATAACATGTACCACAATGTGTCACAAACAACGTGTACCACAATGTGTCACAAACAATATGTTCCACAATGTATCACAAACAACATGTCCCATAATGTATCACCAACAACATGTTCCACAATGTATCATAATCAATATGTACCACAATGTGTCACAAACAACATGTACCACATTGTATCACAAACAACATGTACCACAATGTATCACAAACAACATGTCCCATAATGTATCACCAACAACATGTTCCACAATGTATCACCAACAACATGTTCCACAATGTATCATAATCAATATGTACCACAATGTGTCACAAACAACATGTACCACAATGTATCACAAACAACATGTACCACAATGTTTCACTAATCAATATGTACCACAATGTGTCACAAACAACATGAACCACTATGTATCACAAACAACGTGTACCTCAAAGTGTCACAAACAACATGTACCACAATGTGTCACAAACAACATGTACCACAATGTATCACAAACAACATGTCCCATAATGTATCACCAACAACATGTTCCACAATGTATCATAATCAATATGTACCACAATGTATCACAAACAACATGTCCCATAATGTATCACCAACAACATGTTCCACAATGTATCACAAACAACATGTCCCATAATGTATCACCAACAACAGGTTCCACAATGTATCACCAACAACATGTTCCACAATGTATCATAATCAATATGTACCACAATGTGTCACAAACAACATGTACCACAATGTGTCACAAACAACATGTACCACAATGTATCACAAACAACATGTCCCATAATGTATCACCAACAACATGTTCCACAATGTATCATAATCAATATGTACCACAATGTATCACAAACAACATGTCCCATAATGTATCACCAACAACATGTTCCACAATGTATCATAATCAATATGTACCACAATGTATCACAAACAACATGAACCACTATGTATAACAAACAACATGTCCCATAATGTATCACAAACAACATGTCCCATAATGTATCACCAACAACATGTTCCACAATGTATCACAAACAACATGTCCCATAATGTATCACCAACAACATGTTCCACAATGTATCATAATCAATATGTACCACAATGTGTCACAAACAACATGTACCACAATGTATCACAAACAACATGTACCATAATGTATCACAAACAACATGTCCCATAATGTATCACCAACAACATGTTCCACAATGTATCATAATCAATATGTACCACAATGTATCACAAACAACATGTCCCATAATGTATCACCAACAACATGTACCACAATGTATCACAAACAACATGTACCACAATGTATCACAAACAACATGTCCCATACTACTAGGATCGGCATGCTGCATTGCAGCTGCATTTTTAAGAATGCTGTGCCGGCTTGTCAACAAAATTGCACCGCCACAACTCCCTATCACCCATGACATTTGCTAGATCATCCGCATCTTCAAGGCCAGTGTCCTTTAAGATGCGTGTCAAGAAAGTCATGGGCTGTCCACCATGCTTATTCACTCCATGAGGCTGCCAAAGTACAAGATTATGCACTGGCTGGTCCTCACGGCGAAAGCAATGTCCTGCAAAGCGGAGGCGATTTTGTTCTAGTGTCAAGCTTGGGGGAACCAATGAGACACCTCCAATGTTATATAGTGTCTGGTTGGAGATGTGTGCATTGTACTTGACACAATGAACCCGGCGTAGCATTCTTGTGAATGTGCCATCCAGAGATTTGGTGTCCTCTGCAGTTAGAGCCCAGCATGGACTCCCGTAGAGGAGTACTGGAACTACTGCTGCTCTAAATAATCGGACCTTAAGTTTCCGATTAATTCTCGGTGACTTCCAAATCCTGGAAAGCCTATTCAAGGCTGCCCATGCCTTTCCCTTACGTATTCGAAGGTCCTCACCTGACTTCCGGATCCATGATCCCAGGTAACAGAAGTCGTCCACATGCTCAAGCATACCATCCTTTGAGCTTATGCTCATCCGATCAGAGACTTGCTGAGGACTTTCAAAGTTAACTGTCAGAATTTTGGTCTTTCTGGAGTTAATAAAAAGACCAACACTAGAAGCAGCATGTTCTAATGAGCTGAGGAGCCGTTGGGCTCCCTCTAATGATTCTGAGAGTACTCCTAAGTCATCAGCAAAGTCTAGATCTGTTAGGTACTTGGCAGGATTTCCTTGACTTCTGGAGCCAGTAGGTGGAGTTATCATCACCCCATCATCGTTATAATGATCTAAGGACATGCGTAGAACATAGTCAACCACAATAATGAACAAGAATGGTGCAAGTGTGTCTCCTTGGAGGACGCCCCATAACACTTCAAATGGTTCTGTGTCACCGTCAACAGTAGACACAAATGTTGTCGAACCATCATATACTGATCTGATTGCTGCAATAATTTCATCAGGAATCCCATATAATGAAAGTATGCTGAACATACGTGAGCGAGAGACTGAATCAAAGGCCTTGAAGAAGTCAACAAAGATAACAGCCAGATGCCTGTCTTTCTTTTTTGATAACTCTTCAATTATCCTTCTAAGTGCCAAAATGGGCTCCATGGTCCCACGACCTTTACGAAACCCATTCTGATTTCCACGGAGCAGTCTCTCAATGGGATCCCTGATGCGATTTAATAGAATCCTATTGTATAGCTTTGCAGCAATCGAGATCAATGAGATTCCCCGAAAAGAACCATAAAGTGTTAGGTTGCCCTTCTTGGGAACTGGCACCAACTTATTTGTTTTCATTTCTTGTGGGACTCTTGTTGTTCGGTACATGTCTACTATGATGGGATATATGAGCTTTAAACACTCAGGTATTTTAAAGACCTCAGGGGGAACACCATCTACTCCACTGGCACGATTGGTCTTAATGCTCTTTGCAGCAGCCTTCACTTCTGCAAAGGAGATATCGCCAATGGGAATATCTGGGAGTACAGACTCAGACACTTTTACTTCTATAAAGTTATCAGGCAATACCCTGTCATTATTGAGGAGCTTTTCAAAGTGGGCTTTCCAACCATTGAGGCGATCGGCTGGTGATTCAGCCTTAACCTTGGTGGTTGGTTGGCTTTTCCGCCCAGTAAGCAGATTGATCGATTTCCATGCCTGGGATGATTGCCTGCTGTCGTCAGCATCATTGATGGCATCAACCTGTTGGTTTATTAGCTCCTGTAGATTAGCAGAGTACTGCCTGTTCAGGGACCTAGATGCAGCCTTAACTGCATTCTTGGCCGCTGTAGTCTGTTTGAGCCGGGACTCTTTCTGCGCCTTATGAAGGTCATTTCGGCACTTCTGAATTTTGTTGTCAGTCCAGGGGGCCCTTTTTCTGTTTCGAGGGTATACAGGAACTGTTTCTGCAGCTGCTAACTTAACTGCTTCTGTAAAGGCAGTATAGCCCTCACAGTGATCTGCCGCCTCAGAGGCAAGAGCCTCATACCTGTTGCTCAGCTGTAGTGTGAAGCTGGATCTCACACTTGGCTGTTGCAACAGAGAGGACCAGTCATGCCGCGGCAAGGCAGATTTCGTTGTTCTGCTAGCACGCAGACTAAGTCTTACCTTGGCCACAATAAGGCGGTGATCACTGGAGAAGGGTCGAAGTGTAAATGCATTACAGTCTTGTATAGAGCTCCTGTATTTCCTACGAAACAGAATATGGTCTATCTGGGACTTGTGGCCACTGGGTCCACTATGAGTCCATAGGTTTCCAGTTCGCTTCTTGAACTGGGTTCCAGCCGAAAACAATCCATTTCCAGAGATAAAATCCTGAAGATGGACAGAATTTCGGTTAACACTCTTGCTATAGACCCAGGGCGATGTAGGTGATTGATGCAGACTTGCATTAAAGTCTCCCAGGAATGTTAAGAATGCATGCTGATCCACTCCATCAGTAGCTGCTTGTAGATTGTGGTAGAAATTTTCCACCTCCTCCACAGGGGCAACACTAGTTGGAGAGTAGCACACAATCAGAACCACCTTAGGAAACTTCTTAGCCAGTCTTCCAGAACATGAGAAGTGGCAACGGATGATGCGGTTAGAGATTTGGTCTATTTTGTCCAATGCTGCATGTGCAGTTGGATTCATCAATAGACCAATTCCACCATTGCCACTATCATCTGCTGACGCGAGGGCGAGTCGCCAACCGCCCCCCATGTCCTTAATCAGAACCTCATCAGTCTGTCCAGTCTGCATTCGGTGCTCTTGAACACCCACTGCGCTAAGAGAAAGCTTATCTGCCAAGGCAGTCAGCTCACCTTGTCGCATTGGGGACCCGAGAGTTAGGGTGTTTACTGAGGCTAGTCTTGTGACTTGCCTCAGATTCACCAATGGCTTTGTTGGTCGGGGTGGAACATGAGAGTAGCCTCCAACTCCAGAATCCCTCTCCCCATCACAATCTGGCCTTCCTGGTGACCCAGGGTTTGGGCCAGAAAGGTCATCAGGAAAGGGACCCAAAGAATTGTTGGCTGCTCTCTCTCCAGTAGGGGGTGAGACAGGCAGCCGGTCAGGAGTTAACTGACGCCTGTGAGGCCGATTGTGTCCGGTAATTCCACTGGCCTCTAGTGGCCGGACCTCCGCATTGCTAATGTAATCCATAGTGGGGGTTGGGGGGTGCTTTTTTGCCGAGTCAGCTCTCGGGGCAAATACCACACCCTGGTTTGCCATTCCACAGGGTGGGTGTCGCAATGGAGTCAGATATGAGGCCCATCACCCATATCTACTCTGGCGCACATGACCCACCATTGGCTGTTGCAGCTCATCTGCTGGGTCATGCCCTGTACCCTTGCTGGCAGGTGCAGGTCGCAGTGAGGTGCTCTCAGAGTGGAAATGAGAACACTCTACTCCTGACCAGCCATTGGTAGATCACCATCTGCCTGGTCAGGCCATATACCCCTGCAGCCAAGTATATGGGTCCTTAATCCAGGACCAAGGGCGTCCTTATCCCAGTACGAAGGGGGTCATAGTTACAGGACCAGATTTGCCCTAGTAAGAGGGTCTATGCAGCTACAGGTGGCACCTCTTTTATGCTGCATGGAGGTGGCAAGTGTTCTTGATCAATGACCTAGAATACCTGACCTGACCTACATGTCCCATAATGCATCACCAACAACATGTTCCACAATGTATCACCAACAACATGTTCCACAATGTATCATAATCAATATGTACCACAATGTGTCCCAAACAACATGTACCACAATGTATCACAAACAACATGTACCACAATGTTTCACTAATCAATATGTACCACAATGTGTCACAAACAACATGAACCACTATGTATCACAAACAACGTGTACCTCAATGTGTCACAAACAACATGTACCACAATGTGTCACAAACAACATGTACCACAATGTATCACAAACAACATGTCCCATAATGTATCACCAACAACATGTTCCACAATGTATCATAATCAATATGTACCACAATGTATCACAAACAACATGTCCCATAATGTATCACCAACAACATGTTCCACAATGTATCACAAACAACATGTCCCATAATGTATCACCAACAACATGTTCCACAATGTATCACCAACAACATGTTCCACAATGTATCATAATCAATATGTACCACAATGTGTCACAAACAACATGTACCACAATGTATCACAAACAACATGTACCACAATGTTTCACTAATCAATATGTACCACAATGTGTCACAAACAACATGAACCACTATGTATCACAAACAACGTGTACCTCAATGTGTCACAAACAACATGTACCACAATGTGTCACAAAAGACATGTACCACAATGTATCACAAACAACATGTCCCATAATGTATCACCAACAACATGTTCCACAATGTATCATAATCAATATGTACCACAATGTATCACAAACAACATGTCCCATAATGTATCACAAACAACATGTACCACAATGTTTCACTAATCAATATGTACCACAATGTGTCACAAACAACATGAACCACTATGTATCACAAACAACGTGTACCTCAATGTGTCACAAACAACATGTACCACAATGTGTCACAAAAAACATGTTCCACAATGTATCATAATCAATATGTACCACAATGTGTCACAAACAACATGTACCACAATGTATCACAAACAACATGTACCACAATGTTTCACTAATCAATATGTACCACAATGTGTCACAAACAACATGAACCACTATGTATCACAAACAACGTGTACCTCAATGTGTCACAAACAACATGTACCACAATGTGTCACAAAAAACATGTACCACAATGTATCACAAACAACATGTCCCATAATGTATCACCAACAACATGTTCCACAATGTATCATAATCAATATGTACCACAATGTATCACAAACAACATGTCCCATAATGTATCACCAACAACATGTTCCACAATGTATCACAAACAACATGTCCCATAATGTATCACAAACAACATGTACCTCAATGTGTCACAAACAACATGAACCATTATGTATCACAAACAACGTGTACCACAATGTGTCACAAACAACATGTACCTCAATGTGTCACAAACAACATGTACCACAATGTATCATAATCGACATGTTCCACAAGGTATCACAAACAATATGTACCACAATGTGTCACAAACAACATGAACCACTATGTATCACAAACAACGTGTACCACAATGTGTCACAAACAACATGTCCCATAATGTATCACCAACAACATGTTCCACAATGTTTCACTAATAAATATGTACCACAATGTGTCACAAACAACATGTACCACAATGTATCATAATCAACATGTACCACAATGTATCACAAATAACGTGTACCACAATGTATCACAAATAACATGTACCACAATGTATCATAATCAATATGTACCACAATGTGTCACAAACAACATGTACCACAATGTTTCACTAATCAATATGTTCCACAATGTATCACCAACAACATGTCCCATAATGTATCACAAACAACATGTACCACAATGTGTCACAAACAACATGTACCACAATGTTTCACTAATCAATATGTTCCACAATGTATCACCAACAACATGTCCCATAATGTATCACAAACAACATGTACCACAATGTATCACAAACAACATGTACCACAATGTATCACAAATAACGTGTACCACAATGTATCACAAATAACATGTACCACAATGTATCATAATCAATATGTACCACAATGTGTCACAAACAACATGTTCCACAATGTATCATAATCAATATGTACCACAATGTGTCACAAACAACATGTACCACAATGTTTCACTAATCAATATGTTCCACAATGTATCACCAACAACATGTCCCATAATGTATCACAAACAACATGTACCACAATGTGTCACTAACAACATGTACCACAATGTTTCACTAATCAATATGTTCCACAATGTATCACCAACAACATGTCCCATAATGTATCATAATCAACATGTACCACAATGTATCACAAACAACATGTACCACAATGTTTCACTAATCAATATGTTCCACAATGTATCACCAACAACATGTCCCATAATGTATCACAAACAACATGTACCACAATGTATCACAAACAACATGTACCACAATGTATCACAAACAACATGTCCCATAATGTATCACCAACAACATGTTCCACAATGTATCACAAACAACATGTCCCATAATGTATCACCAATAACATGTTCCACAATGTATCATAATCAATATGTACCACAATGTGTCACAAACAACATGTACCACAATGTATCATAATCAACATGTACCACAATGTATCACAAATAACGTGTACCACAATGTATCACAAATAACATGTACCACAATGTATCACAAATAACGTGTACCACAATGTATCACAAATAACGTGTACCACAATGTATCACAAATAACGTGTACCACAATGTATCACAAACAACATGTACCACAATGTATCACAAACAACATGTCCCATAATGTATCACAAACAACATGTACCACAATGTATCACAAACAACATGTACCACAATGTATCACAAACAACATGTCCCATAATGTATCACCAACAACATGTTCCACAATGTATCACAAACAACATGTCCCATAATGTATCACTAATAAATATGTACCACAATGTGTCACAAACAACATGTACCACAATGTATCATAATCAACATGTACCACAATGTATCACAAATAACGTGTACCACAATGTATCACAAATAACATGTACCACAATGTATCATAATCAATATGTACCACAATGTGTCACAAACAACATGTTCCACAATGTATCATAATCAATATGTACCACAATGTGTCACAAACAACATGTACCACAATGTTTCACTAATCAATATGTTCCACAATGTATCACCAACAACATGTCCCATAATGTATCACAAACAACATGTACCACAATGTGTCACAAACAACATGTACCACAATGTTTCACTAATCAATATGTTCCACAATGTATCACCAACAACATGTCCCATAATGTATCACAAACAACATGTACCACAATGTATCACAAACAACATGTACCACAATGTATCACAAATAACGTGTACCACAATGTATCACAAATAACATATACCACAATGTATCATAATCAATATGTACCACAATGTGTCACAAACAACATGTTCCACAATGTATCACAAACAACATGTTCCACAATGTATCACCAACAACATGTTCCACAATGTATCATAATCAATATGTACCACAATGTGTCACAAACAACATGTACCACAATGTTTCACTAATCAATATGTTCCACAATGTATCACCAACAACATGTCCCATAATGTATCACAAACAACATGTCCCATAATGTATCACCAATAACATGTTCCACAATGTATCATAATCAATATGTTCCACAATGTGTCACAAACAACATGAACCACTATGTATCACAAACAACGTGTACCTCAATGTGTCACAAACAACATCAACCACAATGTATCACAAACAACATGTACCACAATGTGTCACAAACAACATGAACCACTATGTATCATAATCAATATGTACCACAATGTGTCACAACAACATGAACCACTATGTATCACAAACAACGTGTACCACAATGTTTCACTAATCAATATGTTCCACAATGTATCACCAACAACATGTACCACAATGTATCACCAACAACATGTTCCACAATGTATCATAATCAATATGTACCACAATGTGTCACAACAACATGAACCACTATGTATCACAAACAACATGTACCACAATGTATCACAAACAACATGTCCCATAATGTATCACCAACAACATGTTCCACAATGTATCATAATCAATATGTACCACAATGTGTCACAACAACATGAACCACTATGTATCACAAACAACGTGTACCACAATGTTTCACTAATCAATATGTTCCACAATGTATCACCAACAACATGTACCACAATGTATCACCAACAACATGTTCCACAATGTATCATAATCAATATGTACCACAATGTGTCACAACAACATGAACCACTATGTATCACAAACAACGTGTACCACAATGTTTCACTAATCAATATGTACCACAATGTATCACAAACAACCTGTACTACAATGTGCAACAAACAATATGTACCACAATGTGTCATAAACAACAGGAACCACAATGTATCACAAATAACATGTACCTCAATGTGTCACAAACAACATGTACCACAATGTATCATAATCAACATGTACCTCAATGTATCACAAACAACGTGTACCACAATGTATCACAAACAACATGTCCCATAATGTATCACCAACAACATGTTCCACAATGTGTCACAAACAACATGTTCCACAATGTATCACAAACAACATGTACCATAATGTATCACAAACAACATGTATCACAATGTTTCACTAATCAATATGTACCATAATGTATCACAAACAACATGTATCACAAACAACATGTACCACAATGTGTCACAAACAACATGTACCACAATGTTTCACTAATCAATATGTTCCACAATGTATCACCAACAACATGAACCACAATGTATCACAAATAACATGTACCACAATGTGTTACAAACAACGTGTACCACAATGTGTCACAAACAACATGTTCCACAATGTATCACAAACAACATGTCCCATAATGTATCACCAACAACATGTTCCACAATGTATCATAATCAATATGTACCACAATGTATCACAAACAACATGTCCCATAATGTATCATAATCAACATGTACCACAATGTATCACAAACAACATGTACCACAATGTATCACAAACAACATGTACCACAATGTATCACAAACAACATGTTCCACAATGTATCACCAACAACATGTTCCACAATGTATCATAATCAATATGTACCACAATGTATCACAAACAACGTGTACCACAATGTATCACAAACAACATGTACCACAATGTATCACAAACAACATGTACCATAATGTATCACAAACAACATGTACCCCAATGTATCACAAACAACATGTACCATAATGTATCACAAACAACATGTACCACAATGTATCACAAACAACATGTACCATAATGTATCACAAACAACATGTTCCACAATGTATAACAAACAACATGTCCCATAATGTATCACCAACAACATGAACCACTATGTATCACAAACAACGTGTACCACAATGTATCACAAACAACATGTACGACAATGTATCACAAATAACATGTACCACAATGTGTCACAAACAACGTGTACCACAATGTGTCACAAACAACATGTTCCACAATGTATCACAAACAACATGTCCCATAATGTATCACCAACAACATGTTCCACAATGTATCACAAACAACATGTACCACAATGTATCACAAATAACATGTACCACAATGTGTCACAAACAACGTGTACCACAATGTGTCACAAACAACATGTTCCACAATGTATCATAATCAATATGCACCACAATGTATCACCAACAGCATGTTCCACAATGTATCACAAACAACATGTACCATAATGTATTATAATCAATATGTACCACAATGTATCACAAACAACATGTACCACAATGTATCACAAACA
This sequence comes from Nemertoderma westbladi, assembly GCA_032718475.1. Classification (NCBI taxonomy): domain Eukaryota; kingdom Metazoa; phylum Xenacoelomorpha; order Nemertodermatida; family Nemertodermatidae; genus Nemertoderma; species Nemertoderma westbladi. Next base: position 25,748 of record JAUCBJ010009130.1, on the reverse strand, counting down.
ACATGTACCACTATGTATCACAAACAACATGTACCACAATGTATCACCAACAACATGTTCCACAATGTATCATAATCAATATGTACCACAATGTATCACAAACAACATGTACCACAATGTATCACCAACAACATGTTCCACATTGTATCATAATCAATATGTACCACAATGTATCACCAACAACATGTTCCACAATGTATCATAATCAATATGTACCACAATGTGTCACAAACAACATGTACCACAATGTATCATAAACAACATGTACCACAATGTATCACAAACAACATGTCCCATAATGTATCACCAACAACATGTTCCACAATGTATCATAATCAATATGTACCACAATGTATCAAAAACAACATGTACCACAATGTATCACAAACAACATGTACCACAATGTATCACAAACAACATGTCCCATAATGTATCACCAACAACATGTTCCACAATGTATCACCAACAACATGTTCCACAATGTATCATAATCAATATGTACCACAATGTGTCACAAACAACATGAACCACTATGTATCACAAACAACGTGTACCACAATGTGTCACAAACAACATGTACCACAATGTTTCACTAATCAATATGTACCACAATGTATCACAAACAACATGTACCACAATGTATCACAAACAACATGTACCACAATGTATCACAAACAACCTGTACTACAATGTGCAACAAACAATATGTACCACAATGTGTCATAAACAACAGGAACCACAATGTATCACAAATAACATGTACCTCAATGTGTCACAAACAACATGTACCACAATGTATCATAATCAACATGTACCTCAATGTATCACAAACAGCGTGTACCACAATGTATCACAAACAACATGTCCCATAATGTATCACCAACAACATGTTCCACAATGTGTCACAAACAACATGTTCCACAATGTATCACAAACAACATGTACCATAATGTATCACAAACAACATGTATCACAATGTTTCACTAATCAATATGTACCATAATGTATCACAAACAACATGTATCACAAACAACATGTACCACAATGTGTCACAAACAACATGTACCACAATGTTTCACTAATCAATATGTTCCACAATGTATCACCAACAACATGAACCACAATGTATCACAAATAACATGTACCACAATGTGTCACAAACAACGTGTACCACAATGTGTCACAAACAACATGTTCCACAATGTATCACAAACAACATGTTCCACAATGTATCATAATCAATATGTACCACAATGTATCACAAACAACATGTCCCATAATGTATCATAATCAACATGTACCACAATGTATCACAAACAACATGTACCACAATGTATCACAAACAACATGTACCCCAATGTATCACAAACAACATGTTCCACAATGTATCACCAACAACATGTTCCACAATGTATCATAATCAATATGTACCACAATGTATCACAAACAACGTGTACCACAATGTATCACAAACAACATGTACCACAATGTATCACAAACAACATGTACCATAATGTATCACAAACAACATGTACCCCAATGTATCACAAACAACATGTACCATAATGTATCACAAACAACATGTACCACAATGTATCACAAACAACATGTACCATAATGTATCACAAACAACATGTTCCACAATGTATAACAAACAACATGTCTCATAATGTATCACCAACAACATGAACCACTATGTATCACAAACAACATGTACCACAATGTATCACAAACAACATGTACCACAATGTATCACAAATAACATGTACCACAATGTGTCACAAACAACGTGTACCACAATGTGTCACAAACAACATGTTCCACAATGTATCACCAACAACATGTTCCACAATGTATCACAAACAACATGTACCACAATGTATCACAAATAACATGTACCACAATGTGTCACAAACAACGTGTACCACAATGTGTCACAAACAACATGTTCCACAATGTATCACAAACAACATGTCCCATAATGTATCACCAACAACATGTTCCACAATGTATCATAATCAATATGCACCACAATGTATCACCAACAGCATGTTCCACAATGTATCACAAACAACATGTACCATAATGTATTATAATCAATATGTACCACAATGTATCACAAACAACATGTACCACAATGTATCACAAACAACATGTACCACTATGTATCACAAACAACATGTACCACAATGTATCACCAACAACATGTTCCACAATGTATCATAATCAATATGTACCACAATGTATCACAAACAACATGTACCACAATGTATCACCAACAACATGTTCCACAATGTATCATAATCAATATGTACCACAATGTATCACCAACAACATGTTCCACAATGTATCATAATCAATATGTACCACAATGTGTCACAAACAACATGTACCACAATGTATCATAAACAACATGTACCACAATGTATCACAAACAACATGTCCCATAATGTATCACCAACAACATGTTCCACAATGTATCATAATCAATATGTACCACAATGTATCACAAACAACATGTACCACAATGTATCACCAACAACATGTTCCACAATGTATCATAATCAATATGTACCACAATGTATCACCAACAACATGTTCCACAATGTATCATAATCAATATGTACCACAATGTGTCACAAACAACATGTACCACAATGTTTCACTAATCAATATGTTCCACAATGTATCACCAACAACATGTCCCATAATGTATCACAAACAACATGTACCACAATGTGTCACTAACAACATGTACCACAATGTTTCACTAATCAATATGTTCCACAATGTATCACCAACAACATGTCCCATAATGTATCATAATCAACATGTACCACAATGTATCACAAACAACATGTACCACAATGTTTCACTAATCAATATGTTCCACAATGTATCACCAACAACATGTCCCATAATGTATCACAAACAACATGTACCACAATGTATCACAAACAACATGTACCACAATGTATCACAAACAACATGTCCCATAATGTATCACCAACAACATGTTCCACAATGTATCACAAACAACATGTCCCATAATGTATCACCAATAACATGTTCCACAATGTATCATAATCAATATGTACCACAATGTGTCACAAACAACATGTACCACAATGTATCATAATCAACATGTACCACAATGTATCACAAATAACGTGTACCACAATGTATCACAAATAACA
>JAUCBJ010009130.1:0-22451 GCA_032718475.1 Nemertoderma westbladi | reverse complement strand
CACAATGTATCACCAACAACATGTTCCACAATGTATCATAATCAATATGTACCACAATGTGTCCCAAACAACATGTACCACAATGTATCACAAACAACATGTACCACAATGTTTCACTAATCAATATGTACCATAATGTGTCACAAACAACATGAATGAACCACTATGTATCACAAACAACGTGTACCTCAATGTGTCACAAACAACATGTACCACAATGTGTCACAAACAACATGTACCACAATGTATCACAAACAACATGTCCCATAATGTATCACCAACAACATGTTCCACAATGTATCATAATCAATATGTACCACAATGTATCACAAACAACATGTCCCATAATGTATCACCAACAACATGTTCCACAATGTATCACAAACAACATGTCCCATAATGTATCACCAACAACATGTTCCACAATGTATCACCAACAACATGTTCCACAATGTATCATAATCAATATGTACCACAATGTGTCACAAACAACATGTACCACAATGTATCACAAACAACATGTACCACATTGTATCACAAACAACATGTACCACAATGTATCACAAACAACATGTCCCATAATGTATCACCAACAACATGTTCCACAATGTATCACCAACAACATGTTCCACAATGTATCATAATCAATATGTACCACAATGTGTCACAAACAACATGTACCACAATGTATCACTAATCAATATGTACCACAATGTGTCACAAACAACATGAACCACTATGTATCACAAACAACGTGTACCTCAATGTGTCACAAACAACATGTACCACAATGTGTCACAAAAAACATGTACCACAATGTATCACAAACAACATGTCCCATAATGTATCACCAACAACATGTTCCACAATGTATCATAATCAATATGTACCACAATGTATCACAAACAACATGTCCCATAATGTATCACCAACAACATGTTCCACAATGTATCACAAACAACATGTCCCATAATGTATCACAAACAACATGTACCTCAATGTGTCACAAACAACATGAACCACTATGTATCACAAACAACGTGTACCACAATGTGTCACAAACAACATGTACCTCAATGTGTCACAAACAACATGTACCACAATGTATCATAATCGACATGTTCCACAAGGTATCACAAACAATATGTACCACAATGTGTCACAAACAACATTAACCACTATGTATCACAAACAACGTGTACCACAATGTGTCACAAACAACATGTCCCATAATGTATCACCAACAACATGTTCCACAATGTTTCACTAATAAATATGTACCACAATGTGTCACAAACAACATGTACCACAATGTATCATAATCAACATGTACCACAATATATCACAAATAACGTGTACCACAATGTATCACAAATAACATGTACCACAATGTATCATAATCAATATGTACCACAATGTGTCACAAACAACATGTACCACAATGTTTCACTAATCAATATGTTCCACAATGTATCACCAACAACATGTCCCATAATGTATCACAAACAACATGTACCACAATGTGTCACAAACAACATGTACCACAATGTTTCACTAATCAATATGTTCCACAATGTATCACCAACAACATGTCCCATAATGTATCACAAACAACATGTACCACAATGTATCACAAACAACATGTACCACAATGTATCACAAATAACGTGTACCACAATGTATCACAAATAACATGTACCACAATGTATCATAATCAATATGTACCACAATGTGTCACAAACAACATGTTCCACAATGTATCATAATCAATATGTACCACAATGTGTCACAAACAACATGTACCACAATGTTTCACTAATCAATATGTTCCACAATGTATCACCAACAACATGTCCCATAATGTATCACAAACAACATGTACCACAATGTGTCACAAACAACATGTACCACAATGTATTACAAACAACATTTCCCATAATGTATCATAATCAACATGTACCACAATGTATCACAAACAACATGTACCACAATGTTTCACTAATCAATATGTTCCACAATGTATCACCAACAACATGTCCCATAATGTATCACAAACAACATGTACCACAATGTATCACAAACAACATGTACCACAATGTATCACAAACAACATGTCCCATAATGTATCACCAACAACATGTTCCACAATGTATCACAAACAACATGTCCCATAATGTATCACCAATAACATGTTCCACAATGTATCATAATCAATATGTACCACAATGTGTCACAAACAACATGTACCACAATGTATCATAATCAACATGTACCACAATGTATCACAAATAACGTGTACCACAATGTATCACAAATAACATGTACCACAATGTATCACAAATAACATGTACCACAATGTATCACAAATAACGTGTACCACAATGTATCACAAATAACGTGTACCACAATGTATCACAAACAACATGTACCACAATGTATCACAAACAACATGTCCCATAATGTATCACAAACAACATGTACCACAATGTATCACAAACAACATGTACCACAAGATATCACAAACAACATGTCCCATAATGTATCACCAACAACATGTTCCACAATGTATCACAAACAACATGTCCCATAATGTATCACCAATAACATGTTCCACAATGTATCATAATCAATATGTTCCACAATGTGTCACAAACAACATGAACCACTATGTATCACAAACAACGTGTACCTCAATGTGTCACAAACAACATCAACCATAATGTATCACAAACAACATGTACCACAATGTGTCACAAACAACATGAACCACTATGTATCATAATCAATATGTACCACAATGTGTCACAACAACATGAACTACTATGTATCACAAACAACGTGTACCACAATGTTTCACTAATCAATATGTTCCACAATGTATCACCAACAACATGTACCACAATGTATCACCAACAACATGTTCCACAATGTATCATAATCAATATGTACCACAATGTGTCACAACAACATGAACCACTATGTATCACAAACAACATGTACCACAATGTATCACAAACAACATGTCCCATAATGTATCACCAACAACATGTTCCACAATGTATCATAATCAATATGTACCACAATGTGTCACAACAACATGAACCACTATGTATCACAAACAACGTGTACCACAATGTTTCACTAATCAATATGTTCCACAATGTATCACCAACAACATGTACCACAATGTATCACCAACAACATGTTCCACAATGTATCATAATCAATATGTACCACAATGTGTCACAAACAACGTGTACCACAATGTGTCACAAACAACATGTTCCACAATGTATCACAAACAACATGTCCCATAATGTATCACCAACAACATGTTCCACAATGTATCATAATCAATATGCACCACAATGTATCACCAACAGCATGTTCCACAATGTATCACAAACAACATGTACCATAATGTATTATAATCAATATGTACCACAATGTATCACAAACAACATGTACCACAATGTATCACAAACAACATGTACCACTATGTATCACAAACAACATGTACCACAATGTATCACCAACAACATGTTCCACAATGTATCATAATCAATATGTACCACAATGTATCACAAACAACATGTACCACAATGTATCACCAACAACATGTTCCACAATGTATCATAATCAATATGTACCACAATGTATCACCAACAACATGTTCCACAATGTATCATAATCAATATGTACCACAATGTGTCACAAACAACATGTACCACAATGTATCATAAACAACATGTACCACAATGTATCACAAACAACATGTCCCATAATGTATCACCAACAACATGTTCCACAATGTATCATAATCAATATGTACCACAATGTATCACAAACAACATGTACCACAATGTATCACAAACAACATGTACCACAATGTATCACAAACAACATGTCCCATAATGTATCACCAACAACATGTTCCACAATGTATCACCAACAACATGTTCCACAATGTATCATAATCAATATGTACCACAATGTGTCACAAACAACATGAACCACTATGTATCACACACAACGTGTACCACAATGTGTCACAAACAACATGTACCACAATGTTTCACTAATCAATATGTACCACAATGTATCACAAACAACATGTACCACAATGTATCACAAACAACATGTACCACAATGTATCACAAACAACCTGTACTACAATGTGCAACAAACAATATGTACCACAATGTGTCATAAACAACAGGAACCACAATGTATCACAAATAACATGTACCTCAATGTGTCACAAACAACATGTACCACAATGTATCATAATCAACATGTACCTCAATGTATCACAAACAACGTGTACCACAATGTATCACAAACAACATGTCCCATAATGTATCACCAACAACATGTTCCACAATGTGTCACAAACAACATGTTCCACAATGTATCACAAACAACATGTACCATAATGTATCACAAACAACATGTATCACAATGTTTCACTAATCAATATGTACCATAATGTATCACAAACAACATGTATCACAAACAACATGTACCACAATGTGTCACAAACAACATGTACCACAATGTTTCACTAATCAATATGTTCCACAATGTATCACCAACAACATGAACCACAATGTATCACAAATAACATGTACCACAATGTGTCACAAACAACGTGTACCACAATGTGTCACAAACAACATGTTCCACAATGTATCACAAACAACATGTTCCACAATGTATCATAATCAATATGTACCACAATGTATCACAAACAACATGTCCCATACATCATAATCAACATGTACCACAATGTATCACAAACAACATGTACCACAATGTATCACAAACAACATGTACCACAATGTATCGCAAACAACATGTTCCACAATGTATCACCAACAACATGTTCCACAATGTATCATAATCAATATGTACCACAATGTATCACAAACAACGTGTACCACAATGTATCACAAACAACATGTACCACAATGTATCACAAACAACATGTACCATAATGTATCACAAACAACATGTACCCCAATGTATCACAAACAACATGTACCATAATGTATCACAAACAACATGTACCACAATGTATCACAAACAACATGTACCATAATGTATCACAAACAACATGTTCCACAATGTATAACAAACAACATGTCTCTTAATGTATCACCAACAACATGAACCACTATGTATCACAAACAACATGTACCACAATGTATCACAAACAACATGTACCACAATGTATCACAAATAACATGTACCACAATGTGTCACAAACAACGTGTACCACAATGTGTCACAAACAACATGTTCCACAATGTATCACCAACAACATGTTCCACAATGTATCACAAACAACATGTACCACAATGTATCACAAATAACATGTACCACAATGTGTCACAAACAACGTGTACCACAATGTGTCACAAACAACATGTTCCACAATGTATCACAAACAACATGTCCCATAATGTATCACCAACAACATGTTCCACAATGTATCATAATCAATATGCACCACAATGTATCACCAACAGCATGTTCCACAATGTATCACAAACAACATGTACCATAATGTATTATAATCAATATGTACCACAATGTATCACAAACAACATGTACCACAATGTATCACAAACAACATGTACCACTATGTATCACAAACAACATGTACCACAATGTATCACCAACAACATGTTCCACAATGTATCATAATCAATATGTACGACAATGTATCACAAACAACATGTACCACAATGTATCACCAACAACATGTTCCACAATGTATCATAATCAATATGTACCACAATGTATCACCAACAACATGTTCCACAATGTATCATAATCAATATGTACCGCAATGTGTCACAAACAACATGTACCACAATGTATCATAAACAACATGTACCACAATGTATCACAAACAACATGTCCCATAATGTATCACCAACAACATGTTCCACAATGTATCATAATCAATATGTACCACAAAGTATCACAAACAACATGTACCACAATGTATCACAAACAACATGTCCCATAATGTATCACCAACAACATGTTCCACAATGTATCACCAACAACATGTTCCACAATGTATCATAATCAATATGTACCACAATGTGTCACAAACAACATGAACCACTATGTATCACAAACAACGTGTACCACAATGTGTCACAAACAACATGTACCACAATGTTTCACTAATCAATATGTACCACAATGTATCACAAACAACATGTACCACAATGTATCACAAACAACATGTACCACAATGTATCACAAACAACATGTCCCATAATGTATCACCAACAACATGTTCCACAATGTATCACCAACAACATGTTCCACAATGTATCATAATCAATATGTACCACAATGTGTCACAAACAACATGAACCACTATGTATCACAAACAACGTGTACCACAATGTATCACAAACAACATGTCCCATAATGTATCACCAACAACATGTTCCACAATGTATCACAATCAATATGTACCACAATGTATCACAATCAACATGTACAACAATGTATCACAAACAACATGTCCCATAATGTATCACCAACAACATGTTCCACAATGTATCATAATCAATATGTACCACAATGTATCACAAACAACATGTACCACATTGTATCACAAACAACATGTACCACAATGTATCACAAACAACATGTCCCATAATGTATCACCAACAACATGTTCCACAATGTATCACCAACAACATGTTCCACAATGTATCATAATCAATATGTACCACAATGTGTCACAAACAACATGTACCACAATGTATCACAAACAACATGTACCACAATGTTTCACTAATCAATATGTACCACAATGTGTCACAAACAACATGAACCACTATGTATCACAAACAACGTGTACCTCAATGTGTCACAAACAACATGTACCACGATGTGTCACAAACAACATGTACCACAATGTATCACAAACAACATGTCCCATAATGTATCACCAACAACATGTTCCACAATGTATCACCAACAACATGTTCCACAATGTATCATAATCAATATGTACCACAATGTGTCACAAACAACATGTACCACAATGTATCACAAACAACATGTACCACAATGTATCACAAACAACATGTCCCATAATGTATCACCAACAACATGTTCCACAATGTATCATAATCAATATGTACCACAATGTATCACAAACAACATGTCCCATAATGTATCACCAACAACATGTTCCACAATGTATCATAATCAATATGTACCACAATGTATCACAAACAACATGAACCACTATGTATAACAAACAACATGTCCCATAATGTATCACAAACAACATGTCCCATAATGTATCACCAACAACATGTTCCACAATGTATCACAAACAACATGTCCCATAATGTATCACCAACAACATGTTCCACAATGTATCACCAACAACATGTTCCACAATGTATCATAATCAATATGTACCACAATGTGTCACAAACAACATGTACCACAATGTGTCACAAACAACATGTACCACAATGTATCACAATCAACATGTCCCATAATGTATCACCAACAACATGTTCCACAATGTATCACAAACAACATGTCCCATAATGTATCACCAACAACATGTTCCACAATGTATCACCAACAACATGTTCCACAATGTATCATAATCAATATGTACCACAATGTGTCACAAACAACATGTACCACAATGTATCACAAACAACATGTACCACATTGTATCACAAACAACATGTACCACAATGTATCACAAACAACATGTCCCATAATGTATCACCAACAACATGTTCCACAATGTATCACCAACAACATGTTCCACAATGTATCATAATCAATATGTACCACAATGTGTCCCAAACAACATGTACCACAATGTATCACAAACAACATGTACCACAATGTTTCACTAATCAATATGTACCATAATGTGTCACAAACAACATGAATGAACCACTATGTATCACAAACAACGTGTACCTCAATGTGTCACAAACAACATGTACCACAATGTGTCACAAACAACATGTACCACAATGTATCACAAACAACATGTCCCATAATGTATCACCAACAACATGTTCCACAATGTATCATAATCAATATGTACCACAATGTATCACAAACAACATGTCCCATAATGTATCACCAACAACATGTTCCACAATGTATCACAAACAACATGTCCCATAATGTATCACCAACAACATGTTCCACAATGTATCACCAACAACATGTTCCACAATGTATCATAATCAATATGTACCACAATGTGTCACAAACAACATGTACCACAATGTATCACAAACAACATGTACCACATTGTATCACAAACAACATGTACCACAATGTATCACAAACAACATGTCCCATAATGTATCACCAACAACATGTTCCACAATGTATCACCAACAACATGTTCCACAATGTATCATAATCAATATGTACCACAATGTGTCACAAACAACATGTACCACAATGTATCACTAATCAATATGTACCACAATGTGTCACAAACAACATGAACCACTATGTATCACAAACAACGTGTACCTCAATGTGTCACAAACAACATGTACCACAATGTGTCACAAAAAACATGTACCACAATGTATCACAAACAACATGTCCCATAATGTATCACCAACAACATGTTCCACAATGTATCATAATCAATATGTACCACAATGTATCACAAACAACATGTCCCATAATGTATCACCAACAACATGTTCCACAATGTATCACAAACAACATGTCCCATAATGTATCACAAACAACATGTACCTCAATGTGTCACAAACAACATGAACCACTATGTATCACAAACAACGTGTACCACAATGTGTCACAAACAACATGTACCTCAATGTGTCACAAACAACATGTACCACAATGTATCATAATCGACATGTTCCACAAGGTATCACAAACAATATGTACCACAATGTGTCACAAACAACATTAACCACTATGTATCACAAACAACGTGTACCACAATGTGTCACAAACAACATGTCCCATAATGTATCACCAACAACATGTTCCACAATGTTTCACTAATAAATATGTACCACAATGTGTCACAAACAACATGTACCACAATGTATCATAATCAACATGTACCACAATATATCACAAATAACGTGTACCACAATGTATCACAAATAACATGTACCACAATGTATCATAATCAATATGTACCACAATGTGTCACAAACAACATGTACCACAATGTTTCACTAATCAATATGTTCCACAATGTATCACCAACAACATGTCCCATAATGTATCACAAACAACATGTACCACAATGTGTCACAAACAACATGTACCACAATGTTTCACTAATCAATATGTTCCACAATGTATCACCAACAACATGTCCCATAATGTATCACAAACAACATGTACCACAATGTATCACAAACAACATGTACCACAATGTATCACAAATAACGTGTACCACAATGTATCACAAATAACATGTACCACAATGTATCATAATCAATATGTACCACAATGTGTCACAAACAACATGTTCCACAATGTATCATAATCAATATGTACCACAATGTGTCACAAACAACATGTACCACAATGTTTCACTAATCAATATGTTCCACAATGTATCACCAACAACATGTCCCATAATGTATCACAAACAACATGTACCACAATGTGTCACAAACAACATGTACCACAATGTATTACAAACAACATTTCCCATAATGTATCATAATCAACATGTACCACAATGTATCACAAACAACATGTACCACAATGTTTCACTAATCAATATGTTCCACAATGTATCACCAACAACATGTCCCATAATGTATCACAAACAACATGTACCACAATGTATCACAAACAACATGTACCACAATGTATCACAAACAACATGTCCCATAATGTATCACCAACAACATGTTCCACAATGTATCACAAACAACATGTCCCATAATGTATCACCAATAACATGTTCCACAATGTATCATAATCAATATGTACCACAATGTGTCACAAACAACATGTACCACAATGTATCATAATCAACATGTACCACAATGTATCACAAATAACGTGTACCACAATGTATCACAAATAACATGTACCACAATGTATCACAAATAACATGTACCACAATGTATCACAAATAACGTGTACCACAATGTATCACAAATAACGTGTACCACAATGTATCACAAACAACATGTACCACAATGTATCACAAACAACATGTCCCATAATGTATCACAAACAACATGTACCACAATGTATCACAAACAACATGTACCACAAGATATCACAAACAACATGTCCCATAATGTATCACCAACAACATGTTCCACAATGTATCACAAACAACATGTCCCATAATGTATCACCAATAACATGTTCCACAATGTATCATAATCAATATGTTCCACAATGTGTCACAAACAACATGAACCACTATGTATCACAAACAACGTGTACCTCAATGTGTCACAAACAACATCAACCATAATGTATCACAAACAACATGTACCACAATGTGTCACAAACAACATGAACCACTATGTATCATAATCAATATGTACCACAATGTGTCACAACAACATGAACTACTATGTATCACAAACAACGTGTACCACAATGTTTCACTAATCAATATGTTCCACAATGTATCACCAACAACATGTACCACAATGTATCACCAACAACATGTTCCACAATGTATCATAATCAATATGTACCACAATGTGTCACAACAACATGAACCACTATGTATCACAAACAACATGTACCACAATGTATCACAAACAACATGTCCCATAATGTATCACCAACAACATGTTCCACAATGTATCATAATCAATATGTACCACAATGTGTCACAACAACATGAACCACTATGTATCACAAACAACGTGTACCACAATGTTTCACTAATCAATATGTACCACAATGTATCACAAACAACCTGTACTACAATGTGCAACAAACAATATGTACCACAATGTGTCATAAACAACAGGAACCACAATGTATCACAAATAACATGTACCTCAATGTGTCACAAACAACATGTACCACAATGTATCATAATCAACATGTACCTCAATGTATCACAAACAACGTGTACCACAATGTATCACAAACAACATGTCCCATAATGTATCACCACAACATGTTCCACAATGTGTCACAAACAACATGTTCCACAATGTAGCACAAACAACGTGTACCACAATGTGTCACAAACAACATGTCCCATAATGTATCACCAACAACATGTTCCACAATGTATCACCAACAACATGTTCCACAATGTATCATAATCAATATGTACCACAATGTGTCACAACAACATGAACCACTATGTATCACAAACAACATGTACCACAATGTGCCACAAACAATATGTACCACAATGTGTCACAAACAACATGTACCACAATTTGTCACAAACAACTTGTACCACAATATGTCACAAACAACATGTGCCACAATGTGCCACAAACAACATGTACCACAATGTGCCACAAACAACATGTACCACAATGTATCACGAACAACTTGTAGTACCACAATGTGTCACAAACAACATGTACCACATTGTGTCACAAAAATCACAAGTTTGTACCACAACGTGTCACAAACAACACAAGCAAATACTTTCAGTATTACGTTGATTTTATACCACGACTCCCTCTAATCAACCTATTTCCGCATGTAGCAATTTTACTTTGTATTATTTTACATGCATGCGCCACGAATTACAATGTAAATTATTCTAGAACACATTCTTTGTGAGTATTCATTCTGAGTATTGTATCTGACGTATACCTAAATACTCTATACCCCTAAAGACCCTAAATAGCTCTCCCAAGTCCCACCCACACCATAATTAGACCCTAGACCCACCACCTAGTTCTTTAACTTCGTATATCAGATGTAATTTTAATTTCTGATGCCAACATTACAAACATTTGTAAAGTTACGTTGTTCCCACCAAGATCGAAAGTTCAAACCGAAACCGGCTTCAGATTATAGTCACTGTTATTATTGTACTAATTCATTTTATTTCAGGCGTTTGGGAGCCATAGCGGGTGTATATTAGGTGACTGTTGCCCAGCAACGACGGTGTATGACTGCGTGGCGGCGAGTCACAGCCGACTCGGTTCCGATTGCCGGTGGAATCGACGACGACGGTCGCTCCTCGAGTTGAGTCGGAGTTACTCGGTTCCGCTTCCGGCCCACATCCGTCGCCAGTACGAACTGCGCAACCCGCACCTCCTGGAACCGCCTCCCGTGACACCGGAGGAGCTGCCGCCTCCCGTCGCCTCCGGACGCCGTCAATCGCTGAAACAGAAGTACCGAGGCGCCGACTCGGGATGCGTCATCGAGGACCAAACGGACGACCCCGAGGAGGTTCCGGACGACTCCATCACCTTCGATCGGTTCCTCGACGAGGAAATCCTCCCGTCGTTCCGACCGGACTCGCTGCCGGTTCGCGGCGCGGACTGCCTCTCGGACGACCTCCCCAGTCCCCGTCGACGGGCTCGTCTCACCAAACAGTCGTACTCGCTGTGCTCCGGGGAGGAACCCGAAAACGACGAGCAACCCGCGATCGGCGCGCGGATTAAAACGCTCACGATCAGTACGGACAGCGGGTTGAACGCGGCCGGTCGACTGCTCCTAAAGATGCCGCATAGTTCGCAAACAGACGCGAATCCCTACCGGAGCGGATCCCGATGGGGCGGGGCCTATCGCGGGGGACCTTCGCTCCGAGTCTCACCTTGCAGACAAGGCAGTCTCGACTCGAACAGTTACAGCGACCGGAGCCAATCGGTGGACCAGTCCTCACCCGACTGCTCCTTGTACAGTCTCGCGAGCTGCTGTTGCCAAGGCGACCCCGAGCGTATATTCGATAGATCAATGCAAATAGCTTGCCTACCTGAAGATAAACTGGAAGACGATGACTAACTTGCCAACTTAACCATGTATGCTAATCGAACTACTTAACAATGTTACTTTATATCCCTGTGTGCAGTTTTCTTTATATTGTCTGCTTTACTATGTCCTCTCTATTTAGTTAAACCGTTCGGATCACGTTTTGTGCTGATTATAATTCAGGTGCGAATGATGTAATAAACTTTCTAAAAAGTAATATATTACTATTTATTATTATAATTATAATTATTAATAGTTTATTAAGTGAATGTTGTTTATTATTATCGAATTTAAGGGACACTAACTCAAGGGCAACTAATGCGACATTCAGTTCATATCAGGTTCAGTCCCCCGGCGGCTTTATTTAGGTAAAATAGGATCATGGAAAATAAAATTATACAACGGCGTAATTGAGTTACTGGTAGAAGTAAAAACATAATAATATGCATAATACACAATAAATAAAACGCTAAAAATTAATTTTAAAAAAAAATGGTATAGTTAGTCCGCGCACTTATAAATCTTATTGTATCTGGGTTTTAAACCTAGTTATTCTGGTACAAATCAAGACTCGCGCACTTATGTTTGAAATCTTTATCTATGTTCCGGATTCCTAGAATACTACTAAGGTCTTTTACCTTAGTAGTATTCTAGGAATCCGGAACATTTTAATTTAAAATTCATTTTAAAACAATGTTTTAAACTGTATTTTTGGAGAGTAATCGATTCCAGGGTTGGTAGTCCTAGTAACCAGGCCCCAATTTCATAATCAAGTAATAGGGTTTAAGGGACAACGCCCACCAAGAGAGAGACGAGAATGTAGCTGTAGTACACAATTTTACTGTTGTCGCAGTTAAAGGACGAGTACATACACCTTGCTTGGTTTTTCTGAACCAGAGTTTTAAAATCGTGTAACGATAAAATTCCCCGAACACACTTGTTTGAGATATAGCATCCCAATTTCCGTATTGCCCTTAGTGCTTTCCGTCAAGCAATAAACAAGGATTCACAGATTTGTTTATCTATAATGCAACTCCATATAGAATTGATGGTGCACGCATTGCACTCCAAATTAACCATCCATTCACTGGCACTGTGTCAACTGTGAGACCTCGGCTGTTCACTATGGCCACATTCATCCATATACGTTGAATGAAGTGGCCACGCACATTGCGACTATTCGCAGGAAGTGGAACCTCCAAGAATTTAAGAGATGCTGTTGGTTTAATAAACTCCCCTTGGGTCGTTACAATATGATCAGTTATGACAGATGTTCGGTTATCTGCCGAGGGACAAATCACAAAGTGAGTTTTCTTAATTAACATTGGTTGTTTTCAAAGTATTGCTTACAGTTATACAGATCTCCTGTATGCTTGACTTCAAATTTGATAGAAGCACAATGTCATCCGCATAACCTACTGAGGGGTACTCAACTTTATTGATATAGAGAAGCAAGAGTCATCCAATTCGTTGAAGAGATCTGTAAGATAAATATTATAAATTGTTGGAGAGAGAACACCCACGTACCCCGCACCGAAGAGGTAGTCTAGAGAACACCCACGTACCCCGCACCGAAGAGGTATTCTAGAGAACACCCACGTACCCCGCACCGAAGAGGTATTCTAGAGAACACCCACGTACCCCGCACCGAAGAGGTATTCTAGAGAACACCCACGTACCCCGCACCGAAGAGGTATTCTAGAGAACACCCACGTACCCCACACCGAAGAGGTAGTCTAGAGAACACCCACGTACCCCGCACCGAAGAGGTATTCTAGAGAACACCCACGTACCCCGCACCGAAGAGGTAGTCTAGAGAACACCCACGTACCCCGCACCGAAGAGGTAGTCTAGAGAACACCCACGTACCCCGCACCGAAGAGGTAGTCTAGAGAACACCCACGTACCCCGCACCGAAGAGGTATTCTAGAGAACACCCACGTACCCCGCACCGAAGAGGTAGTCTAGAGAACACCCACGTACCCCGCACCGAAGAGGTAGTCTAGAGAACACCCACGTACCCCGCACCGAAGAGGTAGTCTAGAGAACACCCACGTACCCCGCACCGAAGAGGTAGTCTAGAGAACACCCACGTACCCCGCACCGAAGAGGTAGTCTAGAGAACACCCACGTACCCCGCACCGAAGAGGTAGTCTAGAGAACACCCACGTACCCCGCACCGAAGAGGTAGTCTAGAGAACACCCACGTACCCCGCACCGAAGAGGTATTCTAGAGAACACCCACGTACCCCGCACCGAAGAGGTATTCTAGAGAACACCCACGTACCCCACACCGAAGAGGTAGTCTAGAGAACACCCACGTACCCCGAACCGAAGAGGTAGTCTAGAGAACACCCACGTACCCCGCACCGAAGAGGTAGTCTAGAGAACACCCACGTACCCCGAACCGAAGAGGTATTCTAGAGAACACCCACGTACCCCGCACCGAAGAGGTAGTCTAGAGAACACCCACGTACCCCACACCGAAGAGGTAGTCTAGAGAACACCCACGTACCCCGCACCGAAGAGGTAGTCTAGAGAACACCCACGTACCCCGCACCGAAGAGGTATTCTAGAGAACACCCACGTACCCCGCACCGAAGAGGTAGTCTAGAGAACACCCACGTACCCCACACCGAAGAGGTAGTCTAGAGAACACCCACGTACCCCGCACCGAAGAGGTAGTCTAGAGAACACCCACGTACCCCGCACCGAAGAGGTATTCTAGAGAACACCCACGTACCCCGCACCGAAGAGGTATTCTAGAGAACACCCACGTACCCCGCACCGAAGAGGTAGTCTAGAGAACACCCACGTACCCCGCACCGAAGAGGTAGTCTAGAGAACACCCACGTACCCCGCACCGAAGAGGTATTCTAGAGAACACCCACGTACCCCGCACCGAAGAGGTATTCTAGAGAACACCCACGTACCCCGCACCGAAGAGGTATTCTAGAGAACACCCACGTACCCCGCACCGAAGAGGTATTCTAGAGAACACCCACGTACCCCGCACCGAAGAGGTAGTCTAGAGAACACCCACGTACCCCGCACCGAAGAGGTAGTCTAGAGAACACCCACGTACCCCGCACCGAAGAGGTATTCTAGAGAACACCCACGTACCCCGCACCGAAGAGGTAGTCTAGAGAACACCCACGTACCCCGCACCGAAGAGGTAGTCTAGAGAACACCCACGTACCCCGCACCGAAGAGGTATTCTAGAGAACACCCACGTACCCCGCACCGAAGAGGTAGTCTAGAGAACACCCACGTACCCCGCACCGAAGAGGTATTCTAGAGAACACCCACGTACCCCGCACCGAAGAGGTAGTCTAGAGAACACCCACGTACCCCGCACCGAAGAGGTATTCTAGAGAACACCCACGTACCCCGCACCGAAGAGGTAGTCTAGAGAACACCCACGTACCCCGCACCGAAGAGGTATTCTAGAGAACACCCACGTACCCCGCACCGAAGAGGTAGTCTAGAGAACACCCACGTACCCCGCACCGAAGAGGTATTCTAGAGAACACCCACGTACCCCGCACCGAAGAGGTAGTCTAGAGAACACCCACGTACCCCGCACCGAAGAGGTATTCTAGAGAACACCCACGTACCCCGCACCGAAGAGGTAGTCTAGAGAACACCCACGTACCCCGCACCGAAGAGGTAGTCTAGAGAACACCCACGTACCCCGCACCGAAGAGGTAGTCTAGAGAACACCCACGTACCCCGCACCGAAGAGGTATTCTAGAGAACACCCACGTACCCCGCACCGAAGAGGTATTCTAGAGAACACCCACGTACCCCGCACCGAAGAGGTATTCTAGAGAACACCCACGTACCCCGCACCGAAGAGGTATTCTAGAGAACACCCACGTACCCCGCACCGAAGAGGTAGTCTAGAGAACACCCACGTACCCCGCACCGAAGAGGTAGTCTAGAGAACACCCACGTACCCCGCACCGAAGAGGTATTCTAGAGAACACCCACGTACCCCGCACCGAAGAGGTAGTCTAGAGAACACCCACGTACCCCGCACCGAAGAGGTAGTCTAGAGAACACCCACGTACCCCGCACCGAAGAGGTATTCTAGAGAACACCCACGTACCCCGCACCGAAGAGGTATTCTAGAGAACACCCACGTACCCCGCACCGAAGAGGTAGTCTAGAGAACACCCACGTACCCCGCACCGGAGAGGTATTCTAGAGAACACCCACGTACCCCACACCGAAGAGGTAGTCTAGAGAACACCCACGTACCCCGCACCGAAGAGGTAGTCTAGAGAACACCCACGTACCCCGCACCGAAGAGGTATTCTAGAGAACACCCACGTACCCCGCACCGAAGAGGTATTCTAGAGAACACCCACGTACCCCGCACCGAAGAGGTAGTCTAGAGAACACCCACGTACCCCGCACCGAAGAGGTAGTCTAGAGAACACCCACGTACCCCGCACCGAAGAGGTAGTCTAGAGAACACCCACGTACCCCGCACCGAAGAGGTATTCTAGAGAACACCCACGTACCCCGCACCGAAGAGGTAGTCTAGAGAACACCCACGTACCCCGCACCGAAGAGGTATTCTAGAGAACACCCACGTACCCCGCACCGAAGAGGTAGTCTAGAGAACACCCACGTACCCCGCACCGAAGAGGTAGTCTAGAGAACACCCACGTACCCCGCACCGAAGAGGTATTCTAGAGAACACCCACGTACCCCGCACCGAAGAGGTAGTCTAGAGAACACCCACGTACCCCGCACCGAAGAGGTAGTCTAGAGAACACCCACGTACCCCGCACCGAAGAGGTAGTCTAGAGAACACCCACGTACCCCGCACCGAAGAGGTATTCTAGAGAACACCCACGTACCCCGCACCGAAGAGGTATTCTAGAGAACACCCACGTACCCCGCACCGAAGAGGTAGTCTAGAGAACACCCACGTACCCCGCACCGAAGAGGTATTCTAGAGAACACCCACGTACCCCGCACCGAAGAGGTATTCTAGAGAACACCCACGTACCCCGCACCGAAGAGGTATTCTAGAGAACACCCACGTACCCCGCACCGAAGAGGTATTCTAGTGAACACCCACGTACCCCGCACCGAAGAGGTATTCTAGAGAACACCCACGTACCCCGCACCGAAGAGGTATTCTAGAGAACACCCACGTACCCCGCACCGAAGAGGTATTCTAGAGAACACCCACGTACCCCGCACCGAAGAGGTATTCTAGAGAACACCCACGTACCCCGCACCGAAGAGGTAGTCTAGAGAACACCCACGTACCCCGCACCGAAGAGGTAGTCTAGAGAACACCCACGTACCCCGCACCGAAGAGGTATTCTAGAGAACACCCACGTACCCCGCACCGAAGAGGTAGTCTAGAGAACACCCACGTACCCCGCACCGAAGAGGTAGTCTAGAGAACACCCACGTACCCCGCACCGAAGAGGTATTCTAGAGAACACCCACGTACCCCGCACCGAAGAGGTATTCTAGAGAACACCCACGTACCCCGCACCGAAGAGGTATTCTAGAGAACACCCACGTACCCCGCACCGAAGAGGTATTCTAGAGAACACCCACGTACCCCGCACCGAAGAGGTATTCTAGAGAACACCCACGTACCCCGCACCGAAGAGGTAGTCTAGAGAACACCCACGTACCCCGCACCGAAGAGGTATTCTAGAGAACACCCACGTACCCCGCACCGAAGAGGTATTCTAGAGAACACCCACGTACCCCGCACCGAAGAGGTATTCTAGAGAACACCCACGTACCCCGCACCGAAGAGGTATTCTAGAGAACACCCACGTACCCCGCACCGAAGAGGTATTCTAGAGAACACCCACGTACCCCGCACCGAAGAGGTAGTCTAGAGAACACCCACGTACCCCGCACCGAAGAGGTAGTCTAGAGAACACCCACGTACCCCGCACCGAAGAGGTAGTCTAGAGAACACCCACGTACCCCGCACCGAAGAGGTATTCTAGAGAACACCCACGTACCCCGCACCGAAGAGGTATTCTAGAGAACACCCACGTACCCCGCACCGAAGAGGTATTCTAGAGAACACCCACGTACCCCGCACCGAAGAGGTAGTCTAGAGAACACCCACGTACCCCGCACCGAAGAGGTAGTCTAGAGAACACCCACGTACCCCGCACCGAAGAGGTATTCTAGAGAACACCCACGTACCCCGCACCGAAGAGGTAGTCTAGAGAACACCCACGTACCCCGCACCGAAGAGGTAGTCTAGAGAACACCCACGTACCCCGCACCGAAGAGGTATTCTAGAGAACACCCACGTACCCCGCACCGAAGAGGTATTCTAGAGAACACCCACGTACCCCGCACCGAAGAGGTATTCTAGAGAACACCCACGTACCCCGCACCGAAGAGGTAGTCTAGAGAACACCCACGTACCCCGCACCGAAGAGGTATTCTAGAGAACACCCACGTACCCCGCACCGAAGAGGTATTCTAGAGAACACCCACGTACCCCGCACCGAAGAGGTATTCTAGAGAACACCCACGTACCCCGCACCGAAGAGGTATTCTAGAGAACACCCACGTACCCCGCACCGAAGAGGTATTCTAGAGAACACCCACGTACCCCGCACCGAAGAGGTATTCTAGAGAACACCCACGTACCCCGCACCGAAGAGGTATTCTAGAGAACACCCACGTACCCCGCACCGAAGAGGTATTCTAGAGAACACCCACGTACCCCGCACCGAAGAGGTAGTCTAGAGAACACCCACGTACCCCGCACCGAAGAGGTATTCTAGAGAACACCCACGTACCCCGCACCGAAGAGGTATTCTAGAGAACACCCACGTACCCCGCACCGAAGAGGTATTCTAGAGAACACCCACGTACCCCGCACCGAAGAGGTATTCTAGAGAACACCCACGTACCCCGCACCGAAGAGGTATTCTAGAGAACACCCACGTACCCCGCACCGAAGAGGTATTCTAGAGAACACCCACGTACCCCGCACCGAAGAGGTATTCTAGAGAACACCCACGTACCCCGCACCGAAGAGGTATTCTAGAGAACACCCACGTACCCCGCACCGAAGAGGTATTCTAGAGAACACCCACGTACCCCGCACCGAAGAGGTATTCTAGAGAACACCCACGTACCCCGCACCGAAGAGGTATTCTAGAGAACACCCACGTACCCCGCACCGAAGAGGTATTCTAGAGAACACCCACGTACCCCGCACCGAAGAGGTATTCTAGAGAACACCCACGTACCCCGCACCGAAGAGGTATTCTAGAGAACACCCACGTACCCCGCACCGAAGAGGTATTCTAGAGAACACCCACGTACCCCGCACCGAAGAGGTATTCTAGAGAACACCCACGTACCCCGCACCGAAGAGGTATTCTAGAGAACACCCACGTACCCCGCACCGAAGAGGTATTCTAGAGAACACCCACGTACCCCGCACCGAAGAGGTATTCTAGAGAACACCCACGTACCCCGCACCGAAGAGGTATTCTAGAGAACACCCACGTACCCCGCACCGAAGAGGTATTCTAGAGAACACCCACGTACCCCGCACCGAAGAGGTATTCTAGAGAACACCCACGTACCCCGCACCGAAGAGGTATTCTAGAGAACACCCACGTACCCCGCACCGAAGAGGTATTCTAGAGAACACCCACGTACCCCGCACCGAAGAGGTATTCTAGAGAACACCCACGTACCCCGCACCGAAGAGGTATTCTAGAGAACACCCACGTACCCCGCACCGAAGAGGTATTCTAGAGAACACCCACGTACCCCGCACCGAAGAGGTAGTCTAGAGAACACCCACGTACCCCGCACCGAAGAGGTATTCTAGAGAACACCCACGTACCCCGCACCGAAGAGGTATTCTAGAGAACACCCACGTACCCCGCACCGAAGAGGTATTCTAGAGAACACCCACGTACCCCGCACCGAAGAGGTAGTCTAGAGAACACCCACGTACCCCGCACCGAAGAGGTAGTCTAGAGAACACCCACGTACCCCGCACCGAAGAGGTATTCTAGAGAACACCCACGTACCCCGCACCGAAGAGGTAGTCTAGAGAACACCCACGTACCCCGCACCGAAGAGGTAGTCTAGAGAACACCCACGTACCCCGCACCGAAGAGGTAGTCTAGAGAACACCCACGTACCCCGCACCGAAGAGGTATTCTAGAGAACACCCACGTACCCCGCACCGAAGAGGTAGTCTAGAGAACACCCACGTACCCCGCACCGAAGAGGTAGTCTAGAGAACACCCACGTACCCCGCACCGAAGAGGTATTCTAGAGAACACCCACGTACCCCGCACCGAAGAGGTAGTCTAGAGAACACCCACGTACCCCGCACCGAAGAGGTAGTCTAGAGAACACCCACGTACCCCGCACCGAAGAGGTATTCTAGAGAACACCCACGTACCCCGCACCGAAGAGGTATTCTAGAGAACACCCACGTACCCCGCACCGAAGAGGTAGTCTAGAGAACACCCACGTACCCCGCACCGAAGAGGTATTCTAGAGAACACCCACGTACCCCGCACCGAAGAGGTATTCTAGAGAACACCCACGTACCCCGCACCGAAGAGGTATTCTAGAGAACACCCACGTACCCCGCACCGAAGAGGTAGTCTAGAGAACACCCACGTACCCCGCACCGAAGAGGTAGTCTAGAGAACACCCACGTACCCCGCACCGAAGAGGTATTCTAGAGAACACCCACGTACCCCGCACCGAAGAGGTATTCTAGAGAACACCCACGTACCCCGCACCGAAGAGGTATTCTAGAGAACACCCACGTACCCCGCACCGAAGAGGTATTCTAGAGAACACCCACGTACCCCGCACCGAAGAGGTAGTCTAGAGAACACCCACGTACCCCGCACCGAAGAGGTAGTCTAGAGAACACCCACGTACCCCGCACCGAAGAGGTATTCTAGAGAACACCCACGTACCCCGCACCGAAGAGGTATTCTAGAGAACACCCACGTACCCCGCACCGAAGAGGTATTCTAGAGAACACCCACGTACCCCGCACCGAAGAGGTAGTCTAGAGAACACCCACGTACCCCGCACCGAAGAGGTATTCTAGAGAACACCCACGTACCCCGCACCGAAGAGGTAGTCTAGAGAACACCCACGTACCCCGCACCGAAGAGGTATTCTAGAGAACACCCACGTACCCCGCACCGAAGAGGTATTCTAGAGAACACCCACGTACCCCGCACCGAAGAGGTATTCTAGAGAACACCCACGTACCCCGCACCGAAGAGGTAGTCTAGAGAACACCCACGTACCCCGCACCGAAGAGGTAGTCTAGAGAACACCCACGTACCCCGCACCGAAGAGGTATTCTAGAGAACACCCACGTACCCCGCACCGAAGAGGTATTCTAGAGAACACCCACGTACCCCGCACCGAAGAGGTAGTCTAGAGAACACCCACGTACCCCGCACCGAAGAGGTATTCTAGAGAACACC
>JAUCBJ010009129.1:59509-107835 GCA_032718475.1 Nemertoderma westbladi | reverse complement strand
GAACCTCCTTATAATCTCGATGGATTTATTAAAACTCGATTAGTCCATTGGAATCTAGACATATTATTCGAGGAGGAGAAAATACAAAGATATGGAAATGTGGAGACGTATACCACTCGATACTTGAAGTATAGTGATCTCCCTGACGCTAATCAATGCGCCACCTTGTGGCATCCGGTAGGGATGACCCTCGAGAACGCCACCAAAGAGTGGAATGAAACTCTTAATATCATTGAGATGTATGGCGTTGTTACTTACGATAACGAAGGTAGCGTTCCAATCGGAGAATTAGGAACTACGCGCATGATACACATACGCGGATTAGCTGGTTCCACTCACGTGTTTACGCGAGCGTGTTCCGACGTGATAGATTATTCCTTTGAAACTCTCACCGAAATGCAAAAGAATCTCCGACATGGACAATTCGAACTCGCGCAGCGTTACGTCATTGATACCGAACGCAAACCGGCCATGGGTATCGATGGATCAATGTTACCCCAGCCCGTTCTCGAGATGTTATTCAATGAAAGAATCATTAAAATCGGTTCAGCTGTTTACGGAGATCTCCAAAACGACTTTCGGAATATGGAAAATATCCCCTATCCTTTCGTGGATACTCAGCTGATAGCTCCTTGGGCCGAAGGCCGAGGTTTCTTTCGCACCATGTATGCTAATGCGTCTAGCAACATTACAAAGGTGCAACGAACTTCCATCGGACATCTTGCTTTTCAGGAATACGGATGGAACTTCAAGGTCGGAAATCCCATCAACTATCAACAAGTATACGGAGACCATTATTCTCGATTATACTTTGACGGACCGTTGACCGCACCTGGCGCCGTGTATAGCTTCATGAGTGTTCCACTCCGCCCCTCCTTAGCTATCTACACGATCTTCGAAAACACCGCACTTTCCGGTTGGCTAGCCGATGTGTGCAGTCGTACTATATGCGCCCATCCATTAATCCTTGGGACCAAACTCGCTAAGCTAGATGAACATAATAAATTCATCCGCTTTGAATGTTTCCGACGATTTTTAACCCCGTTTCGCAACGTGGATAGCCAATTCAAAGACCGCGCTTTGACCAAGCTCAGCTTAAGAGACTCGGCTGCGGAGAAGTTAGATAGCGCTGGATTTGCTATTTTCAAAGACATTTGTATAATAAACATGCACTCCTCTGTTATCCAAAGACCTCGAATCCCCACAGGTTATTCGGTCGTGGAAATTCAGACGGTAGGTCCACTTGAGGAGACGGCCATGCCTACCTCAACTATACAAGGGGAAGACGAACCCATATGTTTAGAATCTGAAGAGATTCAGCCCCCCACGTCTCGGAGTAGCGATAGCGACTACATATTGGAATGGTATCAAGGTCCACAGTGTCTTACTGCGTATGATTATCGCCATGCCAATTATGTTTCTCGACAACGTTGTCGGCTGTGCGCATCGAGAGACCATATTACGTCTATGGACACCAACGATCTCTGTTCCTATTTCCACGAGCAACCGTCGATGGAAATCTATTGTGCATATTGTCGGCTTAATAATTTGCACATTTTTGCTGTCTGCCCCCAATTTATGACTCAATGCCATCATTGTCAATTAAAAGGACACGCCAGCTTTGATTGTCCCTTTAATCATGATTTAGAGAGCGTAGATGAAATGATTGTACTACGTTATATCAGAGCTTGGGAAGCGAACGCTGATTTACATTGTGATTCACGCCATCGCTATTACCCTGGACGCGCTTACGAAGGAGTTTATGCGTTCCATCCTTATTTGTTTGCCTCCGTCGAGCAGAAATCACGCCTATCAAGTTATGAACTATTGAAGCGCGTTGGAGAATGTATTTCAACTAAATATGTACGCAAATTCCTCAGGAGCATTAATCCGAGTGACATCCATTCTTACAACTTAATAAACTTTATCCGTCAAGACCCTGCCTATGGAGACTTATTTGTCAACTCACACCCCGAGTTACAGGAAGTATATCGACGGCCTTACGAGTATCGAGCCCGCGAACGCGAGTTGGAAAGAACCATTAAACCAAGGAAGTTTCTAACTACTTATGGTCCACCCACGGCCCTCGTGCAGACCACTCGTACAGGACCCGTAAGAGCGGCTGTCTTGAAACGAGCTCTCAAAGACGTTAGACCCCTCTCCCCGGACGTTGATGTCAATCAACCCGGTACTTCGACCGGCGGATATACCGATCGTAATCCCATACCTTCTGATGCAATCATATTGCACCCTTCACCCAGGAGTTATAGCCCTCCTCGTAAAGTGGCTCGCCCCAAAGAGAAAAGGACTCTTTCTAGCTTAAAAAACTGCGTAAACGCCGTCCGCGCAAGAAAGACTAACTGTTTAGAGTATTTTTATATTTTAGAAACTGTGATTTTGTATATTTTATAGACTTAAATCCCATTTTCTGGGAGCGGTGTAAAAGCTTTTGTGGGATAACTGATTCGTTTGCCTTGCTGGCCAGTTCCCCCCCGGTCGCTAGAATACTCTAAAAAGGATCTATAGGTAAAATAGTGCAAGCTACCAGCTTATTGGCTGATGGGCTGTACGAAAGTATCTGGGTTCTGTTCGATCAGCCAACCAGCTTAGGGAGGTTGCCTTAGCCCTGCTGTCCGTATCGGCCAATAGAATTTGAGTGGGCGTTGATTTTGACCTATCCCAGAGCTACTGAACTGAATTTTCCTATCTCACTGCTCATCCTCTGTGTTGAACGGGAGCTTCGGGGAATAAGGGTAGTTGGTATCCTCGTATAGTTAGGTAGTCATATGATTCTTCATATGATTCTGTTGTTGTGTTCCCATTTTTCGCCATAACACCGGCTTTTGGGAAGAACTCTAGTGAAACTGCTTAAATTATTGAAAGTATAACTGTTACCTCACTCACCTAACTAATCTCACTTAATTTAACTGCACTAATCATATTGTTTGTACTGTTATTTACCGTCAGTTATTAATTGTATCTATTTGTTGATGAATTATTGCCCTTTGGAGAATACGGATAAATCACCCAAAATTCCCAATTTTCTTGATACACTACAGGTTAGAGAGACGGGCTATATATAACAATTGCGATTTATATCAATGTGGTGTGTATTGAATCTAATGTTATTTAGCAGACACTACATGAGTCAATTGCTGTTCTCTTTATGTGTGATCAAATTTACTGACGGTCGGCAGAATAGTGTGCATGATTGTGATTGGTAACAAAGCATTTCCTAAAGAATGCGCCTTATACTTTAATTATAAGCATTATCGTTGCGTTTAGTATAAGTCCTAGCTCTGTTTAAATAGATAGAGCGCCACGTCCTAAAGGAACTGTTAATATTTCCCGAAAGCTAATAATATCTGTCAGAAATTAATTATTAACGATCAATCGAATAATACAGTAGGTTTACACTGCAACCTTACACTGCAATAATAAAATTTAAGCATCCGAATTCAGCCTCCCGGGTGTATCCATCGGGTGAATGATCGCGCATGGGCTGGCTTCGGCTAATGTTTTGTTTATTAGCATAAAATATTGTCGTATGCTAAAGGTGTGTTAATTAACTAAAAGACATATAAATTTTGGCAGGTTAAACTGCTAAAGGTCTTCAAAAGCGCGAACAGAACACGAACCGCAAAATAAACACAAAAGTCAAAATATAAAAAACCTGCACCCCCAACAAATGAATGTTTAATAACAAACTATCTTTAACAATTACCTACCTATTGATTACGTTTATTGTGCTGTGTAGAGTACTACCGTTTAGTTAGGAATTATTAGATACAGTAGCTTATATGTATATTTAGTTAGAAACATGCATCATAGATACATGCCGCCCTGTGACACTTATTCAGTCAATTATCAGTAGGTACCTCGTGTACAAACTGCCTCATGTATGTTTTGTTGCATAATGAGTTTTACTGAATAAAAGAATTAATGAATAGTAGTACTACAAATATTTTACTAATTAGTAAAGTCTCGCAAATTAATTAAAAATGTATCCAATCCAGTTGCAATGAGATTCCCACCTGGAGTATCCCAAACTGGTTTGAGAATTACTAAGTCAGGAGTGAGTATGACAGTACTGTGTAAAACTAACTGTACAGTACAATGCAGCAATACGGTACAGCACCGCGGTACCTGCAGTTGACCCCTCAGAAGGGGACTCTTTAGTCCTGTTGGCAGTTACTTAAAACATTGTAGGCAGATGCTCTAGGTCAGTAACAATGTCCCCCATGTGCGGGCGTGGTCTGAATTCCTAAATTACCGTCGTTTGAAGCAGATAAAAGTTGCCCAACTTGTAGGCCCATGTAATTCCGTTATTTCAATACAGTAACCAGCTGACCAGGGCTATCTGACGAATTGGATTTAGACCATGGAGGTGGATAGTGACCATTGATGGGTATCTGATGCACACCACAGAGAATATGATCAGGCTCAAATATGCTCAATTATTGCTGTACTCTCCTTAATGTGGGGCAAGCCACAAATACACATTGACAAAATAAGTGGCTTAATTTGGCCTAAAGTGGCCCAATCATTACAAATTAGGCTACTTATTTTCGTATTTCGCTATAACTTCTGTAGAGTATGCATTGATAATGACGGTAATTATAATTGTTATATATCGTATCTTAATTAAATAAAACGTTCAAGTTCACTATACAAAAATCGGCCCTAGTGTATTAGATGTAATGTAGTAAATGCAAACAGGGCTAAAACATATATAATATTTAACATTGAATTCACATTCCCAATCGTTATGAAATTTATTAAATAGATTATTATGTAGCTTTTATTACATTCTCAGAACATAAAACAAATCGATGGACAGATAAATAATATACATTATACATATACATACTGTACATGTACTGTGTGTAGGCCTATATACATCGGAATACCCATGTACAGTAGTATACAAAATTATAATCCTTCTGTAAGCAACAACTAAGATGCATAAAAAAATCATTAGAACTTGGTAGGTGGGATCGCATATGATGTGCTCTGATCTGATATGAATAATCTCATATATTATATACTTCCTCAGTTTATATCAGATAATAATTAGACTTGATGATATGTTGACAGTTAACAATTTACAGGAAATTACTGTATGTACTGCCTTTTTTTTTTTAATTTGTTTACTTTTAATTTTATTTCTAAATCATAAAATTAAATAAAAGTAAACTAAATTATAATCTATTCCCATTATAGTTAGTAACCTAGAACGTTGATCTTACCTGGTCATAAGCTGCATTATTCCTACATCAATTTTGTAGTCACATTCTAAATATACATATCCTTATTGGAGATGTGCACATTAAGGGGGGGGGGGGTATACCCCCCCCCCCCCCCCATGAACCTTTTTTTAAAATGGCTGTCAATTAGTGTTAAATGATAATATTGCTATTTTGTGATGGTCAACCATTGTATGGAAGGCCAAATAGCCTTTATATGTAGTAAAATTTGAAAATTTGTAGCCTCACCCTAGCGGCTGGCGGCGGAATTAATGATTTCACTAAAATTGCTAGTAGTCCCTCAATTTTGGTCCTAATTTCTTGAAACCAACTTTTTTGGACTCAGCGTGATCGACTCTACAAAATTTATCTTATAGAATTTTTAATAAGCCATTTTTATTTTAATTAATTAATTATCATATTTTTAATTAAAATTGGGTAATTAGAAAAAATGGTAATATTTATCAAATTTCCATAAGATAACTTTTTAAGAGCTTCCAAAGCTTGTTCGAATGAGCCATAAAAGTAGAAATTTGGTTGAAAAATGACGGAGTAGTAATTTCAAAATGAAAAATGTCATTCCGAGAAAATGCCCTTCAAAGTTTAAACCGACCCGCCAAAATTGGCTGCCTGTGTTCTGGTTGGTAAATTAGTTCTGGCTCGAAAGGATGCACACCAACGAGCTAAAAAAATACAAATTTGACGGACAGACCGTCATACGGAAAAACAGTGTTAACTCGAGAACTGAAAGGGGTCTCACTAAGCGGTTTTCAGATTTGTAATCCTCATTAAATTCTGCTCTAGGTGAAATAAAGAAACAACATTTTGAAAATTTTACCTGAGGGGGGTATACCCCCTTAAACTTGACACAGAGTACTCAATGCAGCATTTTGTGTATGACTCAACAGTTAGATACTAGCATATTATTAGTGTTATGGGTGAAAGAATGGTTTCATATTATTCTAACTTTTTTGTTGGGCACAGCTTTGGCAAAATCGGCAATGACGTCCAGGTGGGATCGAACTGGTGACATCCGAGTTGGAAGTCTGACGCTCTAACCATTGCCATTCCATTGCCGACTTTGCAAAAGCTGTGCCCAACAAAAAGTTATAATAATATGAAACCACTCATTCATTCACCCATAACACCAATAATAAACTATAAATACCGGTCGCAATTCTCTATGGGTGTAACTGTCCTACCTAAACTAGTAGTTAGAGTGTTTAATTAATCATTGTGGCCGTGATGGTTCATGGTTAATATATACTACCCTTTCATTGTAGCGAGTGGTTAAGGACGGCCAAATACGGAAGGGTTGAGTACAGTGACAGCATATGATGGTATTGACAGATGGGAGGCCATAAGGAGGTAAATTGCGGACATACAGGGAATCAGATAGTATTTCCAGGTCTACCTTTTACCTGAGCCGCTAGCTGAATGGTTAGAGCGTCAGACTTCCAACTCGGATGTCACCAGTTCGATCCCACCTGGACGTCATTGCCGACTTTGCAAAAGCTGTGCCCAACAAAAATAACCTGATCCTTTAAAGAAACGAACCAATAACATTGTATATAATGAGTTATGTTTTGGTATTTTAATAACTTTTGGATGTGTCAATGGATATTATTCATTTTGTTCACGATTTTTGTATATATTTGGGCGAAGATGTAAAAATTTTATGAATTAAACACTTATTTTTGATGTAGGATTTCAATGTGGTATTTCTTTAATTATATTGACTTCCGTGTAGAATAGTTGCAAATCTAAAGGGTATTCATCATCGACCTTGTATTTGCAGAAATTGTATAATCATGACCTGCATCTGTTTTTGTCTGAAGCAGTTATTATACACCATCACAACGATACAACGATGTTATATTAGACGATTCTAACTCACTCAGTAACTAACTTAACAGGCTAAATTAATCTATATAGAAACAGACCTATTTCGGTAGAAATAAGTTCTGTAGGTCTAATTCATTGCATATTTGCAATTGTTCGCGCTTTCAGACCTTTGGCAGTTTAACCCGCCAAATTAGGATGTCTTTTAGATAATAAATCACTTTTAGCCTATGACAAGTATTTGATTCACTACACTAGTCGAAACCAATCTGTGCGCGATCATTCACCCGCTGGATATACCCGGGAGATTGGGTTCGACGGCTTAATCTTATTGCTATGTAAGCCTAATGTATTATTCGACTGACAGTATTATATAATCTCTGACAATATTATTCACCTTCGGGAAATATTAACAGTTCCTTTAGGACGTGGCGCTCTATCTATATAAACAGAGTTATGACTTAAACTACTCACAACGATATGGCTTAGTTATAATTCACATATATGGCGCATTCTTTAGGAAATGCTTCGTTATCAGTCTCACTCATACACAATGCTGCACAATACTGCACACTAATCTGCCGATCTTCACTGATTTTAGTCACATATAAAAGGAACACGGACCGACTCATGTAGGGTCTATCAAATAACATTAGATTCACTTCAAACCACTTTAACATAAGTCACAATCGTTATATATAACCTTTCTCTCTTACCTTCGGTATATCAAGAATATTGGGTTTCGGGGTTATTTATCGTTATTCCAAATATAATAATTCATCAACCATATTATGAAGGACCGACAGTAAATAGCAGTATAACAATATAAAGTATGCACAGTGTTTGATTAGGTATGGTATGTTATGATTTGAGTTGAGTTGCACAGTGATTCAGTGTGACAGTAAGCAAGTTGAGTTTTGCAATCAGTCAGTGTGTTATATTTAGTTTGATAACGGATATATGTCCTTATAATTAAGCCTACTAGTGTTAGGCTAAAACAGAAAAGCACAAAAATATTTCCAAGCCGCTCTCTCCTGGCTCAGGACTGAATGTAAACGCTGCACATAAAGCATTGAGTGATTTCTAGGAAATTTCTCTACAAGAGCCATAAAAATGCTCTGATTGGCTGACTGAACTGAGAGACGCCGTAGAACAAAGAAAATCAACACGTATGAATATCAGCTGTTAACCGTAGTCATAGTAACTACTGTTCAAGAGTAGCTATCACCCTTTGCGTCATGGAATTGCCATAGAATCATCAACTATGCCTTTCACAGTACACATACGGAGGAAATAGGTCTTAGATCCTCTAAAAAACACCGATACAGCAATAATACGGTCTCTTACACCTATTAAATCAACTACAGAGTATTTTAATGTAAAAGATAATAAAAATAACGGGGCAATTCAGCAAAGGCTTTTACACCGCTCCCAGAAAATGGGATTTTCAGTCTATAAAATATAAAAATCACAGTTTCTAAAACCTAAAGATACTCTAAACAGTTAGTCTTTCTTACGCGGACGGCGTTTACGCAGTTTCTTGAGGCTAGCAAGAGTCCTTTTCTCTTTGGGGCGAGCCACTTTACGAGGAGGGCTGTAGCTCCTAGGCCAAGTGTGCAATACAATTGCATCAGAAGGTTTAGGGTTACGATCGGTATACCCGCTGGTCGAAGTGCCTGGTTGATTAATATCAACCTCGGGGGAGCGAGGTCTAATGGCCTTTAGGGCGCGTCTCAGGACAGCAGCTCCTACGGGTCCTTGACGGGTCGTCTGGACACTAGCGGTGGGTGGACCGTGAGTGGTGAGGAACTTTCTCGGTTTAATGGTTCTCTCCAGCTCGCGTTCTCGGGTTCGATATTCATATGGTCGCCGAGATACTTCCTGTAGTTCAGGATGCGAGTTCACAAAGATGTCGCCATACTCGGGGTCCTGACGGATAAAATTGATCAGGTGATATGTGGTTATATCATTAGGGTTAACGTTTCTAAGGTATTTTCTGACAAACTTGGTGGAAATACACTCACCAACACGCTTCATTAACTCGTAACTTGGTACGCGTGTTTTCTGTTCAATCGACGCGAAGAGATAAGGATGGAACGCGTAAACTCCTTCGTAAGCTCGTCCAGGGTAATAGCGATGTCGAGATTCGCAATGTAAATCCGCGTTCGCTTCCCAAGCTCGGATGTATCGCAGGGTGATTATCTCGTCTACGCTCTCTAAATCGCGATTAAAGGGACAATTGTAACTTTCATGTCCTTTAAGTTGACAGTAGTGACATTGAGTCATAAATTGTGGGCAGACGGCAAAGATATGAGAGTTATTAAGTCTGCAATAAGCACAATATATTTCCAGCATCGGTTGTTCGAGGAAATAGGAACAAGGTACGCTCGAGTCTAGAGGGGTGAAGTGGTCTCTCGATGCGCATAATCGACAACGTTTTCGAGAAACGTAGTTGGCGTGTCGATAATCGTACGCTGTGAGACGTTGTGGACCTTGATACCACTCTATGACATAATCATTGTCACTGCTCCGGGAAGTTGTAGGCTGAATCGCTTCTGATTCCAAGCACACTGGTTCATCCTCCAGCTGTATAGTCGAAGTGGGTGCGTCTGTCTCAGTAAGTGGATCCACTGTCTGTATTTCCACGACAGAATAACCTGTAGGTATTCGGGGTCTTTGTATAACGGATGAATGTAAGTTCTGTATACAAACGTCTTGAAAAACGGCAAATCCAGCGCTACTCAGTTTCTCCGCAGCTGAGTCTCTCAGACTGAGTTTGGTCAGCGCGCGGTCCTTGAACTGACTATCGACGTTACGGAACGGAGTCAGAAAGCGCCGGAAACATTCGAAACGTATGAACTTATTGTGTTCGTCTAACTTGGCGAGTTTAGTTCCAAGTATTAATGGGTGAGCGCGTATGGTACGACTGCACACATCGGCTAGCCAACCGGCAAGTGCTGCGTTTTCAAAGATCGTGTATATAGCTAAGGAAGGGCGAAGTGGAACACTCATAAAGCTATATACGGCACCAGGCGCAGTTAATGGTCCATCAAAATATAAACGAGAGTAATGATCTCCATATACTTGCTGGTAATTGATAGGATTTCCAACTTTGAAGTTCCATCCATATTCTTGAAAGGCAAGATGTCCGATGGATGTCCGTTGTACTTTAGTAATGTCGCTGGGTGTATTGGCATACATAGTGCGAAAGAAACCTCGGCCTTCGGCCCAAGGAGCAATCAGCTGAGTATCAACGAAAGGGTATGGAATGTTTTCCATATTCCGGAAGTCGTTTTGGAGATCTCCATAAACAGCTGAGCCGATTTTTAGGATTCTTTCGTTAAACAACATTTCGAGCACAGGTTGGGGTAACATTGATCCATCGATACCCATGGCCGGTTTGCGCTCGGTGTCGGTGACGTAACGCTGCGCGAGCTCGAATTGTCCATGTCGAAGTTTCTTTTGTGTCTCCGTAAGGGTTTCAAAAGAATAATCAATCACGTCGGAACACGCTCGAGTGAATACGTGGGTAGAACCAGCGAGTCCTCGTATATGTATCATTCGCGTAGTTCCTAGTTCTCCCACCGGAACGCTACCTTCGTTGTCATAAGTAACAACGCCATACATCTCGATAACGTTAAGAGTCTCGTTCCATTCTTTAGTGGCGTTTTCGAGAGTCATTCCCACTGGATGCCACAAAGTAGCGCATTCGCTAGCATTGGGTAAATCTCTATACTTTAAGCATTGTGTAGTATAGGTTTCCACATCTCCATATCGTTTTATTCTTTCTTCCTCGAATAACACGTCAAGATTCCAGTGCACTAATCGAGTTTTAATGAATCCATCAAGATTGTACGGAGGTAATATTTCTTTCTCTATTCTGGAAATATTATACGGTTTTCGAAATGAGTTTAGTTTAACTAGCTGATCTAGATGTTTTTGTAGTTGTTCGAGTTCGACGAGGTCGAGAGGATTGATCAATGGTAGAAACTTCAGACTATGCGTAGGATCTTCTGGTTTTACCATGTAATATTGCTTTAAATTGACGTAATAAGGATGATCCTTAATTCCATAAAATGAGTCCGGCAAAGGTCTAGCGCGTATGTTAACATCGTGTACCATGCGACGGACAAGATCCGCTCTATTGTCCGGAGGCTCAACAAGTACACCATCGACACGAGCAGCCGCTATGGGTGGACGTTGTATCATAGGAGCGTCAGCAATGAGCTCGTGAGATCTGAGATCAGTATTAACCGGTTGAGGCTGTACCGTAGCAAAGAGCTTGTCTTTAAAATGAGGAACCATCGAGGGGTGGAGGATCGTTTTGGAATAGAGATCCGTCACGAGAATTTGAGTTTCTGGTTGGGCTAAAGCAGCTTCTTCCCTCTCAGTCAGCTCTATATGTCTCTCCTCGAGCTGATATTCCTCAGCTTGTTGTTGCAAGCGCTCGTCCAGGAATTCCTGTAAGGAGTAGGAGTAGTGATACGTCGAAAAGGTTTCGCTCGAAACTCCCATAAGTATATCGCGTAAAACTGTGTTTAGCGCAACGTCTCCGCGGATGTTTATGCCTTTCGATCTGCTGGTTAGGTCTAGGGCATTCGTCACAGTAATACCAAAGACGCACGTCTTGAAGGGGAAACGCGGGTGATCGCTCTCCAGTTTTACAATATTCCTCCATCTGTTCGAAGCTATCTGGAACGACAGGGAGTGGTCGATCGGCGGTAAGATACATCATCGTAAAATAGAGCCGTTTGAGTTCCATCATAGGATCTGGATGTATACCTTGAGGATATCGAGTTTCGAGGTTTTGTTGACTAGCAACATTGAGATAGGTCTCTCTTAGGAATTCTAGATATTCGTTGAAGCTGCTACGTTTATCAGGTTCTTCAACATCTTCTCTTTCGAGTTTATTTCGAATAGAGTTCTCGTGTTCTATTCTCGATTTGTCGTTTCGACTCCGCTGGGTATGATATTTAAATAAAACCATTTCCCTTTCGGTGTCGACATCGTCGGTGTCGTGTAAATCAATAGGATGACCAGTAGTCAGGAAGTCCATATACGTACCATTACGATGCGTATAGCGAGCAGTGAATTTTCTATAGTCCAATTCACGCGTAAGTTGCTCCTGGGACATTGGCGGTTCGATATAACGACCATCGTCCTCCGTAGTAGTTGGATCAGCGTCGCCGCGTATTAAGCTATCGACAAACGCTTGTAAAGTTAGAGTATATCTCTCCCTGATACCAAGATCATCTTCTATTAATTCAGTCATATCTGCTATACGAGTTCACCAATATTATAATGAGTTTATATATTTATTAGTTTATATATTTATATATTTATTATATATTTATTTATTATCGCTGCCTACTTCTCCCTTGCCCCCGGACAGTGTGATTCTCAGCGCCGATGTACCGCTGTCGCTGTACTTTCGCCAACGACGTAGCTGTACAACGACAACGATAACCGGCACAAGTCACTCCACTGTCCGTCCCAAAGGCTTAGATGTACTTCAGGTTTCCTTGGAGAGTTAGGTTACTTTCACGATTGCGACTAGCTACTGTAAACACACTTTAGCAGTAACATTCACCTATAAACTCACAAATACCACACAACTGGTCACAACTACGCACATTCGGGCCATTTGTCCGTTAGTCAATGCCTTCCAGAATGTCACTGTATTATTATGTATCCTTGGATACTAGCAGTGCGCTATCTATTCTCTATGCTATTCAATGGGGCATGCTTTCTATTGTTCTTTTAACTCAATTCTAATTCTAGCGTGGTTGTTGCTATGGTGACATTATGCAAAGCTAGCGGTAGAATTAGGGTAATTCCAATGCATACAGATCTGGGATGTTATTTAATAGTAATTCTTTAATAGTCAATGTCCTGTTTGATACATGACTTTATGAATTTTATCGGCTATTGACTATGTTTGGGAGACTTTCGCACATTCATACGCATAATAAGATAATCTCCGCTCCCTTGATCTATTAATTAATGGAATTTTGGGAATGTTATAAATTGCGCAAAATGGCAATTTATTAAATTCATTAAAAGGCATGAATTTAAATTTATTCCCTGAAATTTTATTATTTGATAATTAAATGGATATATTTTGAGTCTATAACATGTCGGGGGACACAAGATCCTTAATTCTATGAAAATTGTCCTTTTAAGAATATCGGTAAATGCTACGATATCTTAATTGACTAGAATTGTTGAAGGATCTGAATTTTACAGATTTTGATTTATTAGATTTGCAAATATTAAATAATTAATATTTGAGATGGGCACCGATTTATTCCAGAACTTGTCTGGGGACGTTAACCACTGATTCTAGAATTTGTCTTTCAAGTATATCGGTGGGTGCCGCGATATCTTAATCGACTAGAATTACAGATGGTCAAAAGGTTTAACAGATTTATTTGCGTTTCACGCTACTGTTAGAGGGACATCACGCTACTATATGTATTATTTAATATACGGTATGAGAGCAATATCGCACGAAGCAATGTCAGTGTGAAGAGGCAAGTCGTTTCCAAGGTCTACCCAGAGCTTGGTTTAGCCGAGACACGAGGATCTGAACTTTGCATTCCTAATACTCTGCCTACCAATAATACTTGAATATAGTAGTGGCTTTATTGTACTTTAATAAGTACGGACATTTCATCTTACTGTAGTTACGTATTTATAATATAATACGGACAGTAAGGAAAGAGAAAAACACTTGTTTCTCACCGTCACACTAAATATAATATAAGTAATTACGTACGCAATAAACACGAACATATTGCACTATTCTAGTAAATAATCGCTAAATAATATTCTACTAAATTAAATAAAACGATTATAATAAAATTACATAGTAATACATACATAAATATAAAAATAATAAAATAATATAAAATAATAGAGTCACACGCCCACTCTGAACGATATTAAGTTGGGGAGTCC
Source organism: Nemertoderma westbladi (assembly GCA_032718475.1). Lineage (NCBI taxonomy): Eukaryota > Metazoa > Xenacoelomorpha > Nemertodermatida > Nemertodermatidae > Nemertoderma > Nemertoderma westbladi. Next base: position 93,787 of record JAUCBJ010009129.1, on the reverse strand, counting down.
CTAGATGTCGGTTGGATTAGGGAAGTGGTCGTGGGAAGAGTTTCTTGCCTTCCATAGTTTCCGGAGAGCTCTCTGTCTCTTTCCAGTAAACATAAACGACCCACTGGGCGGTTGAGCTGTTGAGTCTCAAAGACTATCCCTGGTTTCTTAAAGTTACGCCGCATGACGACGAGTTCTACTGATCGCACCAAACCATCGCTCGAGATATGAGTCTCGATGATACGACCTGTTTGCCATCGCTTACGTGGGAGATCGGGGTCCACAATAAGCACCATGTCTCCAGCGCTGACGTTTTCTTGCTGCGCAAACCACTTAGTTCGAAGTTGTAGAGTGGGCAGGTAATGTTTCTCGAAATGGTCAGCGAAACGACGGGATAGCAACTGCATAAGTTGCCAGGTTCGACGGCAGTACTCATCTCCGTCTGTGATCTCCGATCGTGGGAGCATGGCTACGGGTTTCTTCAGTAGAAAGTGCGCGGGTGTTAGTGCTTCCAGGGAATCAGGACTTGAAGAGACTGGCATAAGCGGTCTTTCGTTGAGATAGGCGGCGATTTCCTCCATTAACGTCCGCAATAATTCGTCGGTGAGATAAGCGCGACAAGGTACAATAAAGTGGAACGCAGTCTTCACGCTCCTAATCAATCTCTCCCAACTTCTCTCCCCACCAAGGGGCGTCGGCGGCGTTGAAGGTCCAGCTAGACGCTGTTATCTTTAGCTGATCGTCCACCTGTCTTTTGTTCCAGTCCTTTACGTAAGCTTGAATTTCGTTGTTGGCGCCAATGAAGTTCGTTCCCTTATCTGATCTCATCGTGTTACTGGTTCCGAAACGAGCAATCTGTCGTCGTAAACTCAACACGAAGCTGTTGGTGGATAGATCGTTTACCATATCGAGATGGATAGCTCTACAAGTCATACAAACGAAGATGACACACCATCTCTTGACTATAGTCCGGGCACGATATACTTCAATAGGGCCAAATAAATCCACACCGGTATTAGTAAAGGGTGGTTCATAAAAGCTTACTCTTTCCCTAGGTAATTCTGCCTCTCGCTGTGTCAAAGGCCTACTGAATGCTTTCCTACAGGGTATGCAGTTCCTAAGGACTTGGTTCAGAGTCCTACGGGGTTTATAAAAATAGTAGCGAGTTCGAATTTCGCTCAGAACTCGTTCTCTTCCAGCATGATACAGTTTGCTATGAACATCTACAATCATCTTGATTTGTATGTCAAGATTTCTAATGAGTATGGGAAACTTAGTGTCAAAGGATAAGGGGGCGTTGGTGAGCCTGCCTCCAACACGTATAAACCCATCTATCATGGTACTAGAGAAGCGATCCCTTAAGCGCATCTGCGGATTTCTTAACAACAGGAAATACTTATCGGGATCCTCATAGCATTGTAGGAGTCTCAGCATCTGTTTGTTGGTTTCATCATGCTCCTGGTAACTGATCTTCTCCTTTAGAAACCTGTCGGATACCTTGTATTGGGGAAGATCTTTAACAACATGGACTCGTGCAGATGTTGATGGAGCATCATCACTATGGGTCTTTGTCCCGGAGTAACGATGATGAAAACATCGTTTTAAATAGGTGACGGCTTTACAGAGCCGATTCCAGGAACTGTAGTGACGTATCGCTCTCTGCAAGAGAGGTGAGAGTCCTTGCGCGATATCTGGTATTCCAGATTTCCAATCCTTGTCACGGATTTCCAAGACTTCTTTAGTCGTGGCGGTGGGTTTCTGATCCAAAGCATCCTCTCCGGAAGTAAATAATACAGATAGATCAACCGCAGGTTTAAACAACTTCGATTTACTCGCTCGAGTTTTGGGTTTAACTTTCTCCGCTCCCTTGGCCTGTCTGATCTCTGCTGTTGTGAGATGGGGAGGCCATTCTTCTTCTTCTTTGTAGAGAAAGTCGGGTCCACCTAACCATTCGGGAGTATTTACCAATTCCTTTGGAGTCGCTCCTCGGGAGGCGATGTCTGCTGGATTAATCGTTCCGGGGCAATGTCTCCATTGGTCCATCGTCGTGCGACTAAGTATGATGGCTACTCTGTTGGTAACAAAGACGCTGAACTGACAGACTTCATTGGTTATATACTCTAACACGAGTAAAGCGTCGGTCCAATAGACAGTTTTCTCTAATGGATAGTCAATCTGTTCTGTTACATTCCGGCCGATGGCTGTAGCGTATAGAGCCGCTTTTAACTCCGCTCGAGGAACTTTCAACTTGTTGTTGATTAATGCCTTAGAAGTAACTAAGGCGACTTTGATTCCATCCGGAGTTTCCACTCTTAGATAGGCTACTATACCTATTCCCATATCGCTGGCGTCTCCAAACACATGGAGTTGATAGGAATACGTAGGGAGAACATGACCAAAATATGAACGGGAAATTATAAAATCCTCGATAGCCGGCAGAGAATCTTCCCATTTCATCCACTTCTTTAATAATTCTCCCTTAAGTGGATCGTCCCATGAGTGGTTTTCAAGCCACATTTGTTGTACCAAACTACGAGCAATCAATATAACTGGGCTAATAAATCCCAATGGATCGAAATAAGTGCTCAGTATACTTAAGCAAATCCGTTTGGTTCGAACTGGATTATCTCGCTGTTTTAGCTGGAAAAACAGGATATCTCGCTCTGTGTCCCATTTCAAGCCGAGTGTCTTGGTTTCTGGCAGATCATCTTTGATCAAATCTAGATCTTTCGCCCCTCGATCTTCTGCAGGGATCGACTCCAGAAACTCACGGGAGTTGCTGGTGAATTTCGTTAATCGAAACCCACCTCTTTTTAAGCACTCTACCGTTCCTTTAGCGACCTCAATGGCTTCCTCAACTGATGGAAGGGACTTCAGATTGTCGTCCATGTATATGTCTCGCTTGATGTTGTCGATCACTTCCTTAGAGAAGGCCTCTCGGTTGTCCTCTGCAGTGGTACGCACTACCGAACAGGCGTTGGAAGGGCTTGAGATTATCCCAAAGGCCTGGATGGTCATCCAGTACTCCACCGGTTTCATGTTGAGGTCTCCTTCGGGCCACCACAGAAATCGTAAACTATCTCGATCCCTATCTAACACCTTGACTTGTAAGAACATGCCTTCTATATCGGAGGCGAAAGCAATCGAATATTGTCTCAATCTTAAAAGAATTCCCAACAAAGATTGAAGTAAGTTGGGTCCGGGTAAAAATTCAGAGTTAAGGGATTGACCCATGTAAAGAGCGGAGCCATCAAACACTACTCTCACTTCATGTGGCTTACCGGGTTTAGGAACGTAATGGTGAGTTAAGTAATACGTTCTTTCAGTCACAGGTGTTTCTTCCGGTACTCTCTCCGCGTATCCCTTACTAATAAATTTCTCCAGCTGTGTTTGATACATTGCTTTAGCTGAAGAATTAGCCGTAAGGCGTCGATGGAGTTGCGCGATTCTTTTTCCGCCAAGGGTCTGTTATTGATGAACTTCGGTTCTCTCTTGTGGAAAGGTAGACCGACTTCATACCTACCTTGATCTTTGAGGAAACGTGTAGTTGTCTCTTGGATCTGCTTGGCCCTTTCCTCTTCCACCGACAAGGCTTTATCGTAGGAATTGGGCTCTACCGCCTCTTGCGTAAAGAATCTTACGGCATGTTCATCTCGAGTCTTGGCGTTACAACGCTCAATGACGTCATTTAACTCGTCGTTATAAGCTTCTCGTTCAGTTGGATAAAGAAGTTGACATAAGTTCATTTGGTTTTGCCAAGCCTCGTTTTCCTTAAGGAGATCGATGGTATTCTCCTCATCAAAAAGCTGGTGAATGTCGTCGTTATCTGAGGAGTATGGGGTTCCCTCAGTTAAATCGTCTCCCTCACTAGTATCATCTTCCCATTCACTCACCTGGTAGACGCGCTCTTGCGGTAGTCTTTCTCTGAGTGTTCTACGGGAAGGGCCAGTAAAGTACCAACCTACTCTAGTTCTTACCGCATAGGTCTGTAGTGGCTGCGGTTGAGCAGGCCGTTTCTCCAATGTCTCCAGCGCCTCATGCGCGTTTTGGCCGATGAGTATTTGCACTCCAGGATAATCAGTCTGGAATCGAGGTATCTTAAGATGTTGGATGCTCTCATCCTCGTCCCAATTATAAAGGTCTGCTTGAGTAGTAGCGAAGTTCTTTATAGCCACCATTTTCACCGACCTTATGCTATGTTCTCCTAGTTCGTCTTGTGGGGTGGACAACGCGCCTACATAATAATCAGCTGTTACTGTAGATTTCCAAACTTGCATAATGCCGGACATGTTTAGCTTAGTTCGGAACTTGGGTTGTCCAACGAAGATGTCTTCGGCTAGTTCTTTATCAATGAATGTTCCTGTGCTGCCGGAGTCCAGGAGGGCGTTCACTATATAGCTCTTCTGAGGTCCATGGACCCGTAACTGGACTACAGGAAATTCTCGGATTCCTACATTGGAAGTTGGTGCTTTCCACGATGGTTGTCGCTCAGAAGTAGTTAGAGTAAAGTCGCTGTCTGTATCTTTTTCATATGTGAGTGCTCGATACACTGCGGTATTTATCATGTAACAGGATTCGTTTTCGTCGGAGAACTCGTCCGTATAGAATCCTTCCATCTCAGATTGATCAGTGTCGTTCACATCACTGAATTGGACATGTAGTTCGGAATCACTTACCTGATTAGGACTATTTCGATCGAATTCAGCGTGCAACAAGATATGATGTTTCGCACCACACTTTGCACACCTTATGTCTGAGTAACAGGTTCGCCATTGATGTCCTTGTCTGAGGCAATTATAACACAACCGCTTGTCCCACATGACTTCACGTCTCTCCGTTAATGACTTCTTCAGGAATTTATCACACATATTCAAATGGTGGGTCCCGTCACACAGCGCACATTTCGGTTTGATGTTACTTACCTTAATCTGAGTCACATTGTGTACACTTGCCTTTTCTTCGGGCTTTCTCACCTGAATTCTCTTGGGAGACGTAGGAGGAGTTTTTCTTACCTGTTCTCTCCTGTCATTTGTTCGAGACTTGAATTTACTTACCTGATCTTTAGGCATTTTATTTACGTAATAAGATCTCTCAGTGTCTTTCCCGCTATCTTCTCCTTGAGAAGTCTGGCTTTCACCGTCGTCTGTATAACACACTGGTGTTACCTTTCTCCTAGAGACGGGTTTTTCACTTACCTTGTTTTCCGGTGTCTTCTCTCTGGACAGTTTCAGGAGCTGTAATTTCACTTCTCCATCTAGGAATGACATGAGATCAGCCATGGTAGGGTCTCGTCGTTGTTGTTCCATCATATATAACACTTTCTTATCCCAGCGTGTACCTACTCCACCTTTCGGTAAAGTAGAAGCCACTGCTCTAATAACCATAGTGTTCTGATACTCATGAGACTTACCTAGCCAATCTAATTGTCTGCAGATCTCCTGGATCTCATCGGAAAACTCGATAATCCCGCTGCTAATAAACTTTCGGGGCGCTACCAACTTTGCATACAAATACCCAGCGATGTTATTCCTATTACCATACCTGATGTTTAGTGTATCCCAAACTTGTCTTAATCCGTCTGGATGTCCAATAAACTTTAACGCCATTAACTTGGGAGATCCTTCCAAGCACTCGATGAGGTATCTAAGTTTTTCTCCATTAGATAGTACAGAGTTCTGTATGTTATCTTTGTAATATTCATTAAAAGGTAACCATTTCATCTTATCTCCATTGAACTTGACGATCTCTCCCACCTTTACCGCTTGCCGGGCTTCGGTTCTAGCCATTTGACGCGTAAAACTTTCTTGGGCCATCGTGTTATTTAATATCGAGTTATCGGTATATAAATTTCTCGGATTATGATCAGTTCTATAGGGAATGTCATTATCAACAGGTCTATAATTACCCTTAATAGGGTTCACTATAGGAGTTTCTACTTCGCTAGCAGTATAGATGCGTGTAGGCTCCACACCTTGCGCATGAGATACTTCAGACCTAACAGGTTGACACATTGTTACAGGGGGTGGTGGTATACCCCTTTGTGTATTTACTAATTTATCGCGTTCTAGCGCGATACTTTGCTGCACTTCTTGCAACTCAAGCCTACTTTCCCTTACTGTGCCCTTGAATTGCTGAACCGTCTCCTGCATCTGCCCGAGCAGGAGATCCATCCCCCGCCGTCTCTCGTCCACCCATTCGACCGCCGAAGCGGGAGTCGCTAACGTTGTAGCGGGCGGACGAGGGACCACGGGCGACAAATCAGGAATATTTCGCTCGGGGTCCAGGACCTGAACTGTCTCCTGGGCAGTTCTACTGGGCACAGGTAGCTTAGTGCTATGTAGAGGGAATTTAGAGGTAGCTTTAGGGAGCACAGGTGTGCCCCCCCCCCGAAGGGGTGTTTTCAAAAACAGGCCTAATTATTTCAGGCTCATCTACTATAGTAGGGAGTCTTTCTATTTTAATTATTTGGTCTGTGGGTTCTGTACTACCTAAGTTGATGTTATTTAGTTGCCTTCTAACAGCTGGAGGCAAATCAGGCAATTTCTGACGATGGAATGTTCTTTTGCGTCTACTTAGATGAGATCTATTTCCTTTGCCTTCAGTGTCGGTGGTATCGCCTTCCTCAGATGATGTATATCCCTGTCTTTTGGGAGTAGATCGATTCATCATCTGCATATTGCTAGCTGTTAACTGTTTATTTATGCAGTCTTGATTCTCCTGAATGTTTTCCAATTCTAACTGGGTGAGTTCTTCAGTCGCTCTCCTTTCTGCTTCTGCTACTGCCTCTGCCACTTTTCTTTCCGCTTCGGCCTCTGCTGCTGCCGCCTTTCTTTCCGCTTCTGCCGATGCCACTGCTGCTGCTACTGCCGCTGCCTTTCTATCTTCTATACGTTTTTTCTTAACCCTTTCCTCTTGATCTCTAGCGATGCGTAGTTGTTCATCGAATTTAGCTTGGTTCGCCGCTAATCTATCCACATCAATTGCATCCAACACACGCTGGGCTCCTTCACTATTAGGACTAAGTCCCGCTAACCTTCTCCTCAACTCTTCATCTCCTACAAAACGTTGATAGTCTGACAGATAGATGTCAATGGCATCCCTCTTACGCGGTTTCTCTGCCGTCGCTTCACTTTCCACTTGGGAAAAAGTAGCGTCGGTTGATTCTCCATGGGTTGAGCGCTCCTCCAGCTGATCTTTCCACTGAGCTGTTCCTTGAACCTGGCGACTCACCCGTTGAAACCAAGTCTTTACGGCAACTTGCAACGACGTGTCTTGTCTTCTTTTAGAAGCCTCTTCAAAGGCTGATAATATTAGCCTAATTCGCAGAATTCTTTCTCTAACTTGATAAAGCAGCTGTCCCTGCTCTTGAGGTCCTTGAGGTTGTTGTAACAGTTGTTTTTCTACTCTCTCCATAGAGCTGAAGAATCCCTGTGCGTATCCGGCTGCGGACCTCTTCCACACAGCTGGATCGATGGTTTCTTTGGCTACTCCCATCCGGTGTATGTCTTCCCAGGCAGCTTCTGATAAATCAAATGGGAGTCCGGGTCCGGGGAAGTTCCATTGCGACTCGACCATAGACTTCAGCTCTTCCCTTGTGTATCCCTCATAACGATCTTTAGTGGATCGCTTACTTCTCGCCCAATCGATCTGGTGTTCTTCCACCGCGATCAATAGCCTAGTGAGTACGGCTGCAGGAAGGATGAGAAGGGGATCCGAATAAACCGCATCCGTCATCTTTGCTCCGCGCTCGGGTGTCAGTTCTACAGTATCTTCACTACTGGAGCTGTCGGGCCGCTGAGAAATAAGTTCTTGGCTCGCGGGTTGTTGCTGTTCCGCTGCTTCTTGGTCCCGCTTGACCTGAGCTCGAGTGCCTATGATAGACCTACGATGTTGGACCAGCCTAGGTTCTGTTATTACTACTGGAGGGATGACCTTCCTCACAGTGGGAGGTGAACTGAACTTAGGACTAGACAGTTCTACACCTCTATCTGAGTCGCAGATAGTTACATCTAATAAACTGTCTGACAGGTTCTGTTTAGTATCAGACATGTTGGTTTGCACAGTTGAATGCCTACTGCTATATTACAGTCTAAGCAAGTCTAGTAATTCAGAATTAACTGCTAGCCTAGTAATTAATTACCGATACTGCTACTCAGTGTAGCGTGATATATATATAATATATTAGAATACCGGTATGCTTATAGTATATATAACTATATAAGTATTATTACAGACTAGGTTTATCACAGAATACCGGTATAATTTTAGCACAAATATATATAAATATATAATAGGCCTATCGGGAATACCGGTATACAGCTTACAGTTATAGTATATATAAGTATAATTCTGGACTAGAATTAATTATAAGTACCGGTATAATTTCAGCCTAAATTTATAGAAATAAAGATAATAGGCCTATCGTAAATACCGGTATATCAATTATTTTAAATAATTGAATTTCTGAATTTTAGGGTTACTTGGTTACTATACTTACTTTATTACCGTTATTTGAGCAGTAGTCCAACTGATATTGAGACCTAATGGTTGTATGGCAGGCCTACTATGTATAAATCGTTAGATTTGATTTATAATATATATATACCCGTTTTAATGGGTTTTATCAATGTTTGAAATAAATGTTATTATTTCTGGGGAGTAATCACTACACAAAGCGGTGCGCTTTCAGTGAAGTGTTACTTATAGGACACTAAAACAAATAATTCTAATTTACCTAAGTTACTTAGTACTACAAATTACGTACAATTCGGGTGAGATTACAATCTCTAAATAAACACAAAAATTTACAAAAAACACAAAATACAAATTTTCAGGGTAATTTTACAAGAAGTCTACAAACCAGCCTAACAAAGGGTTAGAAATCTGGTTATTACAGCGGACAGGGTACTGCGGTATTTGAAAATAATACGTAGTAGTAAATACACTGCGTTGTCCAGATAGGAAAAATACCACCGCCTGACGACCTATAGCCGTATCGCTCTAGGTACTACGTTATGTATCACGGAGTGTTCCTACCTAGAAGTTAATAGAGCTAATCGAATGTGCCTATCAACCACTTTACAACACAAATATAATGCCTACACTAATTACTTTCGGAAAGCACTGTACACTAAACCCTAAATTAGGTACGAGTACTTGTACAACATATAATCAGTAGTTAAATATACTTGAACAGCTAAAAGAACCACGGCATCTGCTGGAGTGACCGGTGCACAAAATCACCAGTCTTTACCTACGCCAAGCAGCCCGTGTAGTACCGGGGTTAATTTAACTATAGCGGTATGTATAACAAACACAATTATTGTAGGAACAAACTTGGGGAATGAATGTTGCGAATAATCGCATAAACTCTGAATAATAAATATTACGCTACGCGTACAAACCACTCAAACAAAATGCAGACCAAATACTGACAGACTACTATCAAGCCTAAAACAAACTACGGTATATGTAGACTCCGAAATGATTAGGTAGTATGCGTTCTAACCCAATAGTACGACTTATTCTTTAGTTGGGGGTTTACCTTACAGCAATGGCTGCCCCTACTTCCTAACCATTCTTTATCGGACAGATGCTTTACATACACCGAAATCCGTTCCGACCTAATAACAGCCAGACAACTATCCAGCCTACAAATTATCTAAATAAATATTATACGCTACCTGTACAGACTACACAAACAAAGTACAGACTAAACGATGGCAGACTACTCTCAAACCTAAATAAACTACAGGACATGCAGACTCCGAAATGATTAGGTAGTATGCGTTCTAACCCAGTAGTACGACTTATTCTTTAGTTGGGGGTTTACCTTACAGCAATGGCTGCCCCTACTTCCTAACCGTTCTTTATCGGACAGGTGATCTACACACACTGCAATCCGTTCAGACTTAATCAGCAATCAGACAACAGCTCAGCCTACAACTTGTCTGTACAATATGATCAGGCTTACACGCCTTCTGTTCAATACTGGCCTACAAATAAATAAAACTGACAGAAATAAGTAAGCTCCAAAAGAAACAAGGGGTGTACAGTCCCTAATCTCTTAAACAGCCTACCGGTATACAACAATCAAATCGAATAATACTAATGTACTTATACGGGAAGTACCGGTTAGGACAGTTAGGCCTACGGACCTACAGAAGTACCGGTTCTGGCAGTTGGACCTACGGACCTACGGCAGTACCGGTTCTGGCAGTTGGGCCTACTGACCTACAGATGTACCGTTCAGGTTTACCGGTTGACCGGTACTTTCAACTTTATTGCTTACTGCAATAAAGAAGCTATATCCGTTATTGTTCGCGCTTTCAGACCTTTGGCAGTTTAACCCGCCAAATTAGGATGTCTTTTAGATAATAAATCACTTTTAGCCTATGACAAGTATTTGATTCACTACACTAGTCGAAACCAATCTGTGCGCGATCATTCACCCGCTGGATATACCCGGGAGATTGGGTTCGACGGCTTAATCTTATTGCTATGTAAGCCTAATGTATTATTCGACTGACAGTATTATATAATCTCTGACAATATTATTCACCTTCGGGAAATATTAACAGTTCCTTTAGGACGTGGCGCTCTATCTATATAAACAGAGTTATGACTTAAACTACTCACAACGATATGGCTTAGTTATAATTCACATATATGGCGCATTCTTTAGGAAATGCTTCGTTATCAGTCTCACTCATACACAATGCTGCACAATACTGCACACTAATCTGCCGATCTTCACTGATTTTAGTCACATATAAAAGGAACACGGACCGACTCATGTAGGGTCTATCAAATAACATTAGATTCACTTCAAACCACTTTAACATAAGTCACAATCGTTATATATAACCTTTCTCTCTTACCTTCGGTATATCAAGAATATTGGGTTTCGGGGTTATTTATCGTTATTCCAAATATAATAATTCATCAACCATATTATGAAGGACCGACAGTAAATAGCAGTATAACAATATAAAGTATGCACAGTGTTTGATTAGGTATGGTATGTTATGATTTGAGTTGAGTTGCACAGTGATTCAGTGTGACAGTAAGCAAGTTGAGTTTTGCAATCAGTCAGTGTGTTATGTTTAGTTTGATAACGGATATATGTCCTTATAATTAAGCCTACTAGTGTTAGGCTAAAACAGAAAAGCACAAAAATATTTCCAAGCCGCTCTCTCCTGGCTCAGGACTGAATGTAAACACTGCACATAAAGCATTGAGTGATTTCTAGGAAATTTCTCTACAAGAGCCATAAAAATGCTCTGATTGGCTGACTGAACTGAGAGACGCCGTAGAACAAAGAAAATCAACACGTATGAATATCAGCTGTTAACCGTAGTCATAGTAACTACTGTTCAAGAGTAGCTATCACCCTTTGCGTCATGGAATTGCCATATAATCATCAACTATGCCTTTCACAGTACACATACGGAGGAAATAGGTCTTAGATCCTCTAAAAAACACCGATACAGCAATAATACGGTCTCTTACACCTATTAAATCAACTACAGAGTATTTTAATGTAAAAGATAATAAAAATAACGGGGCAATTCAGCAAAGGCTTTTACAGCAATGAATTTGCAAATATGCAAATTAATGTTATTGAAAGTAAATGGTCAATTCGACTGACATCCAAATCTTGAAAAAAAAACAAGCGGCTCTGTTGCTAATCATGCCATGTCTCTATCCCCACTGTTGCTGCATAGGTGTTCTCTGCAGTTTTAATTTACTTATTTTGAGTAATCTAGATTTAAAGTCCATACTTTGTTTTGTTACTTAATTTACAGACGGATTTATTCTTTGTCACTGGTTAATAGTTGATTTGATTGTTGGTATAGTTCAATAGCTGATTGAGACGCCACCTAGCATTATTATGCCCATTTTAGTTTTATAGTATTATAAATCAGGTGTTTCTTTAAACCGCACGGTGGTGCCTGGATGCTGTTAGTTGCCTCTCTAGGCCTTCTGTATATAAACGGCAGTTGGTGAACAGAACTTTACCATACTTTAGTTTCATACTTTACTATGGTCATTGTAATACCCAGTCAAGCTTTTATTGACTGGAATTATTACATTATAAGATTACATTGCAATATTATAAGATTTATACATTAATTGTATTATTACTCACATTGTACATGTTATTAAATATTGTTTATTTGCTTTATTTGCATTGCTGAGCTTGTGATTAATAATATCACTGATACGTCGAATCGATTATCTTTTGTTGACACCGAACCCAGGTAGTCTCTATAATTTAGCACAATTGATAACCTGGACAATCGTGTTTAGACCCGTGTGTGCCGACTTATACCCTAACCCATTAAATAATTACCGTATGGCGATAATTCTAACTAATGATTCAAGCGAAACCTTAACCCTATTAGTACCTAAAAATAACTATGAAATAAGTAACTATAAAATAATAAAAAAAAAATAAAATACCGGGAAGGGGTCATATTGACCCCCCCCCCCCCCCCCCCCCCCCCCCGGTATTTTTTTTTTTCTTATTTTTTTTAAGCATTTTTTCTATTCAGGTTTTCTGGGGCGCAAAATCCATTGAAAAATATTTAAAATTGATCCAATTACTATAAATGGCCGTTTTAGTCCTCTACGTAGGCAAAAAATGAAAAAAAAAACAAGTAACTTAAGCACTTTTTGGTTTGAGCACGAAATTTTTAATTCACTTATACGAAGCTATAAATTTACATTTATAGGTTTTCTGGGGCGCTGATTCTAATGGAATACATTTCTAATTTGCCAGATCATTGCTACACGTATTTTTGGGCGCAATATGGCTAGTTTGGGTGCAAGCAACAAATTTCGTACCCATCATCAAAAAGTACAAGTTTGAGATGTCTAGTGCTGTTTTTATTGATTCCATCGGATACAGGACCCTCATAAACCCGCATAACTCAAGAAACAAGATGATACTATCTATTGACCAATTTGCTTATTTTCAAAAATTTGGTGCTGGCAGAACAATTTTCACCCACTGGCGAAAAATACAAGTTAGAAAACTCTTATGCAATTTTTACTTATTCCATTGAATTCAGAACCCTCACAAACCCGTATAACGCACGAAACAAGGTGACACAATCAATTTATGTATTTGATGGTTTTCAAAATTTGGAGCTAGCACCAAATTTTGCATCCACTTCCGAAAAATACACGTTTGAGATGTCTAGTTAGCTAATTATTTATTCCGTTGAATTTAGAACCGCCATAAGGCGTTGTCACAAGCAATTGAACTATTGAATGGATTTTCATATTGAATGGATTTTCAAAATTTCGTGCTGGCACCAAAATTTAAGCACAGGGCCGTGTTTGTGGACAAGTTTGATACACGTGGTGCAACTCGTATATATTCCATTGAAACCAGAACTACAAAAAACTCATATTGCGCAAAAAACAGGTTCAAACAATCAATTTTCAAAATTGAAATATTTCAAAATTTGGTGCTGGCACCAAAACTTGGCACCCGCCTAAAAAAACAAGTTTGAAATTTCTAAATTAATTTATTTGAATTCCATCTAATTGTAAACACCAAACAACCGGTGTAAATCAAAAATATAGATGTTACAAATCATATTTCATGAAATGTAATTTTCAAAAAAGGTCTCAAAAAAAGTGCCAAAAGTATGGTTAAGTTAAAAAATGGTGCTATAACTCGAAAAGTTCCCAATATTTTTGAAAACGGTTTTCACTATTAGGAAGGCAATAGATTTTTAGGAAAAGTCATAAAATTTCAGATTCCCAACTACGTTTGTTTCTGAGTTATAACAAACAATCCACTGGGGGGGTCATATTCACCCACACCCCCCCCCCCCCCCCCCCCCCCGGGTTTAATAGGGTTAATATTAACAGTACCATGATTGAGTATTGTCCTAAATATAATATTATAAAGTAAAAATACGTTTCCCCTAAATTGAAACACAATTCCGAACTAAGCCTTTACGTAAATAGTCAGTCAGTCATTTATCTTAATTAATTGTGCCGCCACATTCTCGCAGGATTGTTTACATAAGTGAATTACATAAGTGATCAATTTGCTGTCAGGAAATAAGCAGATAGTTGAGCGAATCAAAACTGGGAGGGACAAAAAAAGGGATACAAAGGCTTGGTACTTTCAGACGTCCTTCATTTCGGAGGTTTTTACTAGCGCGTTACATTTGTTTGTACTAGACTGGAGATCTTACAATTGACCATTATTAGCGATAACTATTTGTGACCTTAAAATTCTGGAGAAAACTGTCCTTGATCAAATGCGCTAACACTCACTACCTTGAATTGGAAGATAACCCAAGCCATGAATTAATGCTACAGCTACTCTAGCAACCAAACCACTTACTTGGTAAGCCATAACTTTACAATATTGGCTACCAACCCACGTGGTTGGTAATGCATAATAATTGTGTTTTAAGAAGCACCTGTTGAGGTAAATCAATTATATACAGACAAGCAAATCTCTTTGATAATTTTTTCAAACTTTTTTCCACATCATCCATAGATAATCGATTCCTAGTTCGGTGTTATGCATGCATACATACATACATACATACATACATACATACATACATACATACATACATACATACATACATACATACATACATACATACATACATACATACATACATACATACATACATACATACATACATACATACATACATACATACATACATACATACATACATACATACATACATACATACCATTCATTTACACTAATATGTGCTATTCTTATTATAATTCAATTATTGATACTTCTTGTATACTCATGCGTAAATGAATATAGCTACATGAATTAAATTATTACATGAAGGAAATAGCAATGGAAGACAAATGGTCTATTTAACAACTCACTCTCAATATTTACCAATTATCCTTGCCAATATAATACATCCTTGCCAATTATTTATTTATAATAATGAATAATCTCCATTATACTTTGTGAATGTTAATAGTAAAGTGGAATATTGTAATAGTGGAACTACTATCTAAAATGGTACAAATATATGATATTAGAGAAGGTTAAAGAATGTTACTGCTGTACCAATATTGCATATCATTGCAAGTGGCAGTCAGTTGCTGCCAATTACTCTCATGTGAAGAGTCAACATATTTAAACCATTCTTCGGGCAATGAAAGGATAATCAAAGAATTTGAGACAAAAAGTGAGTCAGTTGGAACCGGGGGCAACTGGGAGTTTCTTCCGGGCCATTACGTTCTAAAAGAACCAAGGATAGCTGTGGCAGAATGCTATGAGTGCGGCACTATCAGTTTCATAGGGAAAGCGGTGAAATATAATTCAGAATTTACTACTGACATTGTGCACAAGAGTTGCTACAGGAAACAAGGTCAATGTAAGGCGCTTACAGAAGATCCATGCCAACCACTCCTCGACAGCAATTTCAAAACTTACAAAGAGGAAGTGATTGCTATCTTTCATTCAATTATATATAGCGTTGTTGATGACAACAATGACGTCCATCTTATATATAAGCATTGCCAAAGTCAGTGTTGTTCTACAGAGCAGTGCTCTCTAGATGTTTGGTTTAGAGATCTCACTACAACCCCAATGATTATCCAAACCAATCCTGCTAATGGAGCCGTCAAAGCCACAACAATAATGAGTGTTATCATCATTATATTTATCTTTTTATAATCACAAACTAGAGACAGGCCTGGAAAATCAATTATATTTGCGATACCAACTCCTGAAACAACAATAATACCGCTCAATAATGTATTTGACTCTCATTTATGCATACCAACCAAAATCAAGGGTCTTATTTTAATAACAAATTTGAAAGTGTATTTTCTGGGTGAAAAGTGTTTTGATACATTATGTCAACTTATTAGCATTCTTCATAACAACACTGCAAAGTAACAAGTAACTCAACTCAATCACTAGAAACAATCTACTTCTGGAACACTTCATGTACATTATCCATTACTATACCATGATGTGATTGCTCTTGTATTCTCACTGTAGTAAGATTATTAACCATACAGTTACACTGTATGGCATACAGTACATATGTATACAGTTATACCATACTGCAATTAGTTTCAGAAAGTTGATATGAATTTAAACACCGCTCCCAAAATTTATAGTATATTTCATAGTTACATAGTTCATTATTATTATTATATGTTACTTCTAGCTTACCTACACATAACAATTATAATATTCGGATATTTTTGCCTTAACAAATTCATTTAAATCTATATTACTATCCTTGCACTTGGCCCTACTCTATTTTTTGGTAACCTTCCACTAGTATTCTTCAGCCCTTACTCACCTTACATGACAATTCACTTAACAACTTTATACTGTATATTATTTCGTTATATTTCATGGTCGCGTTATTAGGTTGGTTTTGTGCTTCAGGTATTTTTGCCTTAATAAATTCATTTAACTCTAAATATATTATTATCCTTGCACTTGCTTGGCCTTACTCTATTTTTTGGAACTTATATACTGTACATTACTTTACTTTATATTGCGTTGTTGTCACCTAATTAATAAATAATTGGTTTTGTGCTTCGGAATTTTTTTCCCTTAAATTCATCCTCAAATTCATTCTGTAATTCTATCTATATTATTATCCTTGCATTACATACTTTAACAATTTTTCCCCTTCACATTTAACCAATTTCTTGCAAACCATTTTGATATCTTATTCGGCTTTTCCTAATTTATTATATAACGTTTTTGGTGGTGAATTTAAATCCTAGATTTGTTTTATCTGTAACTATTACTTTACCTAGTATATATATTCACCTGAAGAAGGCCTCTATTTGAGGCAGAAAGCTCGTAAAATATTATTTATTTTTCTGTTTGTGGGTCTCGACCTTCGGCCGTCTTATTAACTCTCCCCACCTTACATAATGTCGTTTTTCAGTGCGCCCAGTCAGTAATAGAACTACCTCAGTCACTAATAAAACTAAACTAGAAGCTAACATTACACCGGACTTCTCTATCTCAGATAAAATAATAACGACCTCAATATCTAACCGTACACCCCCAGATTCCAACATCACTATTCCAGAAACTAACCTAACTACTAATATATATAACCTAACTACTAACTAACTAATATATCAATAACTACTTCTAACGAAACTACCCCAACCTTGGATTCGAACATTTACGGGGGTGGGGGGGAGTGGGGTTGGATTTGGTGTCTGTGTCAGTCCAATTCATCCCCCCCCCCCCCCCCCCCCCCCCTTGCAGATTTCTAAATACACCACTGGACTGAGCGATGGCACCTCGGGCCTTGTAGAGGCCCTACATCCGCATTAGTATCAGCCATGATAATGAGAATGCAGTCTTGATACATCAACAAGAGTGACTCCAACCTAAAAACGGATTGTAGCAGTTACTATGTTTACTAGCATCTATCTGGGGCGTAACAGGACAGAAAAAGAAAAGTAGTTGAATATCCCGAAATATTTGCTTTAATTCCAACCATATCATCACCGGATTCGATATTTGCAACACCATGAAATTTATTAGTTCTAAACTACAATGCAACCCCGCCAGCTCCACGTTTCGTAGTCTGATAGTAAATAATTTATAAAATCCATGTTAGAGTTGAAACCGTGGCAGTTAAAAGTTGCAATTTTGAGTATAGATCCTTTATCTCCCGCGAGAGTTTATATGACGGACGTGTTGATAATAGAAACATACATTAGAACAGTGAAATAAAGTAAGATAGTACAGTATTATAACCTATAACAAATAAAAAATTTCGAGCATTTCTTATATTCAGAACTTCCGTTTTAACTGTATGACGTCGACGCCATAAACGTTTATAATTCGTTGTAATAGTCGAACACAGGCCCTGTCTAACATCTCAAAACTAACCACTCTGTTATCAGGGGCGGTATTCATAGAGTTAGTATTAGTTACAGCTACTTAGTGACAGCTTTTAGTAAGAGCTGCAACTATGTTTAGTAAGAGCTATCTGTTACTAAAAACAACTGACTTTAGTAAGAGCATTGACTTAACTTAGTTTCAACTAGCCCTTAAAAAATATCAGTTTTCATAAACTGTTACTAAACTTAGTTCTAGCCTATTAGTAGCAGTGTCGGTACTTTAACTTATGTTTATCAAAAAGCTTTCAGTTTCAACTTAAGGTCAGTAGCTATGCCCTGCATGTCTCTATGTTTACTGTTTTACTTGTACTGGTAGCCTACCAGAATGCTAGAAAAACAGGAGAGAGTATCATGTGGACAGAGTCGTCAGTAACATAATAACCATACTGTATGTATGGAGGCCAATATGCAATAAGTAAGCGTTCTTATATACCAACTTAGTCACATCTTCATGTGACTAGAAATTTAAGTTACAGCTAATACTAACTTAAGTAAGACTAAATTCTATGAATACCAGTATAGCAACAACTAGTACTAAATACGTTAGTAATAAGTAGCACCAACTTCTCTGAATACCGAATTAGTACAAGCACTTACTAACTTGCTGTGACTAGGACTAAGTTCCTAGTTAGTCACATTTATGAATACCGCCCCAGGACTGGTATACACCTAAAAAATAGTAGGAAGAGGAAATACCAGACTAAAGTTTCTACATCGCAATGGGTTCATACACGACCGATCCCTCCGTAGAATGCTCTGTAACTCCTTTATCCAACCAAATCTTGACTATGCAGCCTCTACATGGCTCTTCACCATCTCGGTCAGACTTCGCCAACAGCTCGAGGCCCTCCAGCGGAAGTGCGTTCGGTTCTGCTTGGGCCTCGGACCGAGAGCACAGATCGACGCAACCCACTACAGTACGTTGATATACACTAAGCTGGCTCTCCCCCCAGCAACGTGTCCTGGAAGTACAAAGTAAAGCACGGTCTAGCCCCTCGCACAATATCTTGTAGACCTAATACATTTCCACGAAGCCAGCTACTCCGTACGGTCAACTAGCGAACCTGCCTCGGTACCTCTTAGAAACACATTGTATGGCCAGAACTCGTTCAGTTTCCTCGGTCCCAAGCTGTGGAACGATCTACCCGCCAACATTATCAACTCAGCGTCCTTAATTGCTTTTAAGCATAGTGTTAAAAAATACTATCTTACAAAAATAACAAACCAGCTATTATCCGAATTTATATAGTACTACTATAAACAGTCTCACTTACAGACTTATTATTCTGGAAGAATGAAATTTTTTTGAAATCTAATACAACACGTATTACTTCGATTTAACTTAATCTCTCTTTTCACCAAGTTTTACTTACAGCTATCTCATCTCACACGTATCACCGCGGGACCCTTACGGAAACGCGGTTTACCGCATAAGGCTATCCCTCCACCTTAACGATCATACTTTAATTGGTGCAACTACAGTATAAAACTTAATCTTTTAAAACCTACTATAATATGTACTTCTTTTTTCTCTTGTTTTAACAGTGAACGGTTGTAAAACTTTTTAATGAACGCAATTGATGCAACTACTACTACTACTGTACGGTATAAATTTAATTTGAGCTTGATTTTTAATTAATTTGAGTCAGTAATTTTTAATTTGGTAACAATATATTTTTAGGGGTCCGACGAATTTATTTTTAGCAGTATTTAAACTTTTTTTAGAATTTTTTAGTTTGCTTATTTAATTTTATTTGACTTTATCCCGCCGCCACACCAACATGATCTTATTTACGGCTAATGAATGACCTACAGTAGCTAATTATGTATTGTCTGTTGTATCCAATATATGTTTGTTATCACCAGGATTTTTCGGTTCATGACTTATCATTAACTTACATATTTTAAACTTTATTTAATCTACAGATAAGTCTGCCTACCGCTGTACCGGTACCGCATACCTGTCTGACACTAGACCTACTAGAACTGTAGAAGACAGGCCGCGCAGCCGACTGCTAGGCCCTAAAACTTACGGGCCGACTTTTTTTAACAGTAGGCCTACTACATATATCAGTCGGGCACATTGTCAATATTGACATGTGTCAATATTGACATGTAGAGCTAGTTTCTCCAGGATGGGGCATGTCAAAATTGACATGTTTTTTACCTGACGTGTTCAAATATTTCCAGACGTGTTTTTTAAATATAAAAATCGAAATTATAAGTAAATTAGAAACTTTTGACCGTGCGGAAATTTTTTTCACCGTGCCGTTTAGTTAATATAAATTTTAATAATCTAATAATTTTAATAATTTTAATAATTAATATAAATTTTCTCATGTCAAAATTGACATGTAATGATGAGAACATAAGTGTGGGGTTAGGCTGTAGGCCACGCCACCCTATAGACTAGGCCTATACTATAACTAGGGCTCAACAGAAGCTTCGGCTTCGGTTCGGGCCGAAGTTTGGCAATTTCGGTTCGGCTTCTGCAATTGATACTGCAGAAGAAGCCCGGTAAAAAATATGTCGAATTTTTTTTATGATCTATTATAATGCACCATTGAATGGTGTTTCCAAATCTGAAAACCGCTATTTAATAGCTCTTTTAGTTTTTAAGTTATAACAATTTCCATTTAGGGATTCCTATTGAAATTACTATTACTATGTATAATGAAAGGTCGAATCTCCAAATATTTTTTTATGAAATTGTCAACTTCAAAACCCTACTACTTTTACAATTTTTAAGCAATTAGTCTGAAACTTTCTGTGGGTGTCTACATAGCCACCCTGCATAAAAGAATAATACAACTTTTCGAAATTATTTGTTAATAAAATTTACCGGTAATAGGCCTACTATTTATAACAAACCTAAAAAATAGGCATAAATTTGCAGCGCCACCTAGCGGTGCAGAATTATTTTCACAAAATTTCGCCTGATAGTTATGTTGCCCCATTTTGATCTATCATATAAAAAAACTTTCATGTGATTAGATTCAAAACTGCAAAAGCACGATATTCTCTTTACAAAAAAACATTTTCTACTTTTCAAATCACAATATTTAAAAAATTTATATCAAAACATGTCAATATTGACATCATGTCAATTTTGACATGGAACATGTCAATATTGACAACATGTCAATATTGACAAAGTGCCCGACTGTATATAAATATAACATATATATATACTAGTGCTTGCTACAGTGTAAATGAATAGGCCTATACATTAGGCCTACTATTAAATGCATAATGCAGTAATCAGGTACCGGTAATGGCTATTCTTTCCCACTCCACTCACTAGGCCTATCAGCCTATTCAGCTCTTGGCTAGGCCTATTTGGGGTAGGCTAATCAATCAATGATGGGGAATCTGTTTCTGGCAGTAATTTTTTGAGCCAAAAATCACATCTAGGCCTACATTGCTGCATTGGCCTACTCAATACTGCAATAACTGAGAAAGGCCAGCTATACTGCTATACATACAGACATAGGACTGTACGACTGTCTGACTGTAGGACAATGACAAAGTACATACAGACATAGTACATTGGTGGGGGCATTTATTTGTTGTGTTAATTACGTCGTTTTACGGGGAAAATACTTAGCAGTCGACTGCATGGCCTGTCTTCTAGTACTGTAGTAGGCCTTGGTCTGACTGTCAACTGTACTGCTTCTGTAGCGTACTTCAGTACTGCAGTACCGGTATGTGTTTTTGGTGAGCCCATTTATAGACAGAGATGGCGGGTGCGGCGACCTTAGATCGCAGGGATCAGGGTATAAAGGCCATCAACTTCCCCTTAGATGGCGCCCCCGTAACTCTCATACTCGACAAAAACGAGATAAGTTTATTGGAGAACTTGCAGACGCTTGCAAATACACTACAGCAGCTGAGCGTAGCGAGTAACCGACTAACTCGGATGAGTGGGGTCGCCAGATTAACCAACTTGCGAGTTCTGAATCTTCCACACAATCACATATCCACTATAGACGGCCTCACTAACCTTACTCATCTCGCATGGATTAACCTCTCTGATAACAATATTGGCGAAATAGAGAACCTCTCGACCAACCTCGAGGTAAAACACTTAGACTTAAGTGACAATAAACTCACAACCATCGGCGATATAAGTCACATGTCGCAGTTAAAAACCCTCCTTCTTCACGGCAATAAGGTAACCTCTCTCGCAACTGTTCCTTTCCATCTTCCTAATGATATTCTAATATTGTCTTTGGCAGAAAATAATCTTAGCGATTTATGCGAAATCTCTTATCTGTCGCGGTTGGGTAAACTCCAGCAGTTGAGTGTCATGAATAACCCGTGCGTTGGTGCTGAGTTCGACTTGTTTGATCACCGGCCCTACGTGATAAACTGGTTGCTAACGTTACAGATACTCAATGGTAAGCCCGTCACCCATCGCGAGAGTCTGAAGGCCGAGTGGCTCTACAGCCAGGGTAAGGGACGCCATTTCCCACCCGGGCAGCATCCATTCCTCGTAGACTACCTACGTCGAGTCTGTCCGCCGCTAGTCGGCGCTGTTG
This sequence comes from Nemertoderma westbladi, assembly GCA_032718475.1. Lineage (NCBI taxonomy): Eukaryota > Metazoa > Xenacoelomorpha > Nemertodermatida > Nemertodermatidae > Nemertoderma > Nemertoderma westbladi. The sequence continues at coordinate 71,357 of JAUCBJ010009129.1, read as the reverse complement.
ATCCCAGCGAGGACGTCAAACTCAGCAAAGTGCTGAGTAAACAAATCGAATACCAGAAGGAAAGGGAGCATTGTGGGACAGGGGTCGGGTTGCTACTGAACCCCGGTCAGCCGGCCAACGTGCCTCCGGCTGCGCCCCGACGCCACTCCGCTCTCGAGATCGCCCGCTCGGCGCCCCCTGACCGCCGGCGGCCCCCCTACTCGTCGCCCCTACTGGTTCCCCCCACTGAGTCGTGGGCCGCACCCCTCTCCCCCCTGTACGAGCCCCCCTCCCCCTCCCGGTCCCCCACCCGCCGGGCCACTCTCCCCCCGGGATCCTGGGACCTCGACGCCGGCGAACTCTCCGGGGTATCCTTTTTCTTGCCGGCCGGAAGTCCGCAACGCCGTGCGTATGACGTCACCGTTGGTATGACGTCATACACCAGCCCGTACGCGTCTATGCGTTCCGCCTACGGCGACCAGCAGAGAGAGGAAACCTCATTGCAGCAAAGCGATCAGATGCCGCAGCAAATTTACCTCCACGGTGGCGCGCCACAGCTGCACGGGGCAGCGCCACAGCTGCACGGGGCAGCACCACTGCTGCATGGTGGAGCATCACATCTGTATGGAGCAGCGCCATCGCTGCACGGAACAGCGACACAGCTGCATGGAGCAGCACCAAGGCTGCATGGAGCAGCGCCACAGCTGCATGGAGTACCGCCACCGCTGCATGGAGCAGCACCACAGCTGCATGGAGCAGCGCCACCGCTGCATGGAGTAGCGCCACAGCTGCATGGAGCAGCGCCACAGCTGCATGGAGCAGCGCCACAGCTGCACGGAGCTGCGCCACCGTTGCATGGAGCAGCACCACAGCTGCATGGAGCAGCGCCACCGCTGCACGTAGCAACACCACAGCTTCATGGTGGGGCGCCACAGCAGCACGGAGCAGCGCCACAGCTGCATGGAGCAGCGCCACCACTGCATGGAGCAGCACCACAGCTGCATGGAGCAGCGCCACAGCTGCATGGAGCAGCGTCACCGCTGCACGTAGCAACACCACAGCTGCATGGTGGGGCGCCACCGCAGCACGGAGCAGCGCCCCCGCTGCATGGAGCAGCACCACAGCTGCATGGAGCAGCGCCACCTATGGAGCAGCAAGGTGGCTGGGTTTCCGGACCATTGCGACAGGGTTCAGGCGGCGTTCAGCCACCGCAACCCACCGCCCCCTACCTCCATCTGTGCGCCACCCGGATTCAGGCTGCGTGGCGCGGCTGGGCCACCCGGAACACGGACCGCCGTTGCGTCCGACGGTTCCACCAGATCCAGGCGTCCCGAATCGGCGCGCTCATCGCGTTCCTCCACCGCGCCAATCTGCTGCGCGACGGGATAATCCGAGATCTGGTCGACGTCGTCAAACTGCAGCAGGTACCGGTCGCTAGGCAACGGGATGACAGCGGTGACGCGGAGGACCCGACCCAGCGTGGTTACCACGGATACACTGATGTAAATCACTAACTAGGTTGATATATTTAGGGTCTATACCTGATTGTGTCTGCGATTAATGCTGTTTCGCATTGCCTCAAATGATTTTGCTTGGATTTTGTATTTAATTAACTTAATGAGTTTTATTTTCAGGTAAAATTAAAATATTCCAGAATTTATTCTCGCTAACTCTACCGGTTTCTTATTCCTCAGTTGTGAATTTATTCTTAAATTTGCCGAAACCTAACCCTAACCACAACCCCGGATAAAAAGACAATTTAAAGTATAAAATAAGATAGTTTAAAATATTTAACAATAAGCCTAAATTTATTCAAATTTAATTCCCTTCTTTGTTTAACTTCTGTACATTCACAAATAGTCAGGGAAGAAAAGTCCTGGGCGCGAACTATTCAACTAGACTCCGGGAAATATATTTGTACTTTTTGTCCCGGGAGTATATATTGTAACAAGCAATATATACACAACCATTTCACCCAATGTAAGTAATAACTATTTATTTTGTCACTCTTTATACTATACAGAAACACAGTAAGATTATATTTTCTCGCCGTATTTGAGGCATATAAACTAGACGATTAACTCTTATTATCTTATAGAACTTTATACGGCGTGATATACCAGATAGATAAATTTATGTAAAAAATTAAATATTTATTTCCGAGGAACAGAAATGTGGACTCCGACGAAGCTGAGAACTACAAGATCAAAATCTTGGCATTGCCGAAATTAAGTGTTTCAATTCTTAATGATAATAATGAATCAATAAATAATGTATTTACTGTAACTTATTTATTTAGCAAAATCCTGTATATATTAATATATAACTTTTCTGTATTTTTTTCATGCAATTATATTTTCCATTTGTTTTTATAGTAAAGTTTGAAGGCATTTATTCTGTTTGATATAATTCTTCTATATTTTCTGGGTATAGTACAGGTACTAATAGTGGGTCGCGTTTAGTACAGGTACTAATAGTGGGTCGCGTTTAGTACAGGTACTAATAGTGGGTCGCGTTTAGTACAGGTACTAATAGTGGGTCGCGTTTAGTACAGGTACTAATAGTGGGTCGCGTTTAGTACAGGTACTAATAGTGGGTCGCGTTTAGTACAGGTACTAATAGTGGGTCGCGTTTAGTACAGGTACTAATAGTGGGTCGCGTTTAGTACAGGTACTAATAGTGGGTCGCGTTTAGTACAGGTACTAATAGTGGGTCGCGTTTAGTACAGGTACTAATAGTGGGTCGCGTTTAGTACAGGTACTAATAGTGGGTCGCGTTTAGTACAGGTACTAATAGTGGGTCGCGTTTAGTACAGGTACTAATAGTGGGTCGCGTTTAGTACAGGTACTAATAGTGGGTCGCGTTTAGTACAGGTACTAATAGTGGGTCGCGTTTAGTACAGGTACTAATAGTGGGTCGCGTTTAGTACAGGTACTAATAGTGGGTCGCGTTTAGTACAGGTACTAATAGTGGGTCGCGTTTAGTACAGGTACTAATAGTGGGTCGCGTTTAGTACAGGTACTAATAGTGGGTCGCGTTTAGTACAGGTACTAATAGTGGGTCGCGTTTAGTACAGGTACTAATAGTGGGTCGCGTTTAGTACAGGTACTAATAGTGGGTCGCGTTTAGTACAGGTACTAATAGTGGGTCGCGTTTAGTACAGGTACTAATAGTGGGTCGCGTTTAGTACAGGTACTAATAGTGGGTCGCGTTTAGTACAGGTACTAATAGTGGGTCGCGTTTAGTACAGGTACTAATAGTGGGTCGCGTTTAGTACAGGTACTAATAGTGGGTCGCGTTTAGTACAGGTACTAATAGTGGGTCGCGTTTAGTACAGGTACTAATAGTGGGTCGCGTTTAGTACAGGTACTAATAGTGGGTCGCGTTTAGTACAGGTACTAATAGTGGGTCGCGTTTAGTACAGGTACTAATAGTGGGTCGCGTTTAGTACAGGTACTAATAGTGGGTCGCGTTTAGTACAGGTACTAATAGTGGGTCGCGTTTAGTACAGGTACTAATAGTGGGTCGCGTTTAGTACAGGTACTAATAGTGGGTCGCGTTTAGTACAGGTACTAATAGTGGGTCGCGTTTAGTACAGCTACTAATAGTGGGTCGCGTTTAGTACAGGTACTAATAGTGGGTCGCGTTTAGTACAGCTACTAATAGTGGGTCGCGTTTAGTACAGGTACTAATAGTGGGTCGCGTTTAGTACAGGCTACTAATAGTGGGTCGCGTTTAGTACAGCTACTAATAGTGGGTCGCGTTTAGTACAGGTACTAATAGTGGGTCGCGTTTAGTACAGGTACTAATAGTGGGTCGCGTTTAGTACAGGTACTAATAGTGGGTCGCGTTTAGTACAGCTACTAATAGTGGGTCGCGTTTAGTACAGGTACTAATAGTGGGTCGCGTTTAGTACAGGTACTAATAGTGGGTCGCGTTTAGTACAGGTACTAATAGTGGGTCGCGTTTAGTACAGGTACTAATAGTGGGTCGCGTTTAGTACAGCTACTAATAGTGGGTCGCGTTTAGTACAGGTACTAATAGTGGGTCGCGTTTAGTACAGGTACTAATAGTGGGTCGCGTTTAGTACAGGTACTAATAGTGGGTCGCGTTTAGTACAGGTACTAATAGTGGGTCGCGTTTAGTACAGCTACTAATAGTGGGTCGCGTTTAGTACAGGTACTAATAGTGGGTCGCGTTTAGTACAGCTACTAATAGTGGGTCGCGTTTAGTACAGGTACTAATAGTGGGTCGCGTTTAGTACAGGTACTAATAGTGGGTCGCGTTTAGTACAGGTACTAATAGTGGGTCGCGTTTAGTACAGCTACTAATAGTGGGTCGCGTTTAGTACAGGTACTAATAGTGGGTCGCGTTTAGTACAGGTACTAATAGTGGGTCGCGTTTAGTACAGCTACTAATAGTGGGTCGCGTTTAGTACAGGTACTAATAGTGGGTCGCGTTTAGTACAGGTACTAATAGTGGGTCGCGTTTAGTACAGGTACTAATAGTGGGTCGCGTTTAGTACAGGTACTAATAGTGGGTCGCGTTTAGTACAGCTACTAATAGTGGGTCGCGTTTAGTACAGGTACTAATAGTGGGTCGCGTTTAGTACAGGTACTAATAGTGGGTCGCGTTTAGTACAGCTACTAATAGTGGGTCGCGTTTAGTACAGGTACTAATAGTGGGTCGCGTTTAGTACAGGTACTAATAGTGGGTCGCGTTTAGTACAGCTACTAATAGTGGGTCGCGTTTAGTACAGGTACTAATAGTGGGTCGCGTTTAGTACAGGTACTAATAGTGGGTCGCGTTTAGTACAGGTACTAATAGTGGGTCGCGTTTAGTACAGGTACTAATAGTGGGTCGCGTTTAGTACAGCTACTAATAGTGGGTCGCGTTTAGTACAGGTACTAATAGTGGGTCGCGTTTAGTACATGTACTAATAGTGGGTCGCGTTTAGTACAGGTACTAATAGTGGGTCGCGTTTAGTACAGCTACTAATAGTGGGTCGCGTTTAGTACAGGTACTAATAGTGGGTCGCGTTTAGTACATGTACTAATAGTGGGTCGCGTTTAGTACAGCTACTAATAGTGGGTCGCGTTTAGTACAGGTACTAATAGTGGGTCGCGTTTAGTACAGGTACTAATAGTGGGTCGCGTTTAGTACATGTACTAATAGTGGGTCGCGTTTAGTACAGCTGGGTGATTCTCACCGAAAGTGGCCAAATAGAACTGAAATATTCCTGAAATTTCAACTCCATTGAAACCATACAAAACTATATATATTCTGAAAGCATTTTTTAAGGAGAATTCAATGGTGACAATCTCCGAGATGTTAGATAAAATCTTAAAGAAATAATCAAGGTAAAGTATGTGTCCCGCCTGTAATGGTTTGTCCCTCCATGTAATACGAATTTTTAGGCTGTAAATTGCCCCTGTAATGCGATGTCCCAGCCCTGTAACAATATATTCATATATTCTATTGGTAGGCCTACCGTGTAATGCGATGTCCCCACATTGTAACAATATAATAGTCATGTACGTATGTATTTAGTTAATTTTCCATACATAACTTTTTAGTAAGTTTTCCGAGAAAGATAAGTTTTGTCAAAATTGTGTATTATTTTTAAAAATTAATATAATCGACCACAGAAAAGAAACCAAAATCAGACAATTCCAAACTATTCGTAAGTTGCTACAATAGCCTAGAAACAAAATTAGTTCGGACAGAGTGAATTCGAAATTCAATAAACTTCGAAATTATATAAAGTTTTCATTCAGACAAAAATTGGAGAGAATCAATTGAGGGGTAAAGTTCAGCATCCGACATATCAAACCCTGTAAAATCTAAAATCGCGAAGTCTTTCACTGCACTTGAATGCTTCGTACATAATAGTTCGCATGGTGGAAGGCATGGTTTCGTGTTTCCATTTTGTAAATTTAACGGACCAAAATTAGTCTATGTTAGTAGAATGGTACGGTGTAAGTTAATTAAAACAGAAAAGTTAAGTCCTGAAATTAAATGACCAAATACAGATGCTTTTCAAATTTCCCACCAATTAGTGTGCCATAGAATCAATACTAAATTTGCCATTACAGAGAAGGGACAGTCCCTCACTGTAATGGCATCTCGCACACGTAATTTGTGGGACAATTACAGGGCCATTACATGGAGGGACAAATTGATCTTGATATTGAATGTGTAGGGAGCACACTTTAATATTGAAGTTGGAAGTAACAATGGCTGTATTGCCCATGTTTTAATCTGCTATAATAACTTTATTTTGTTAATTCAAAATGTTACATGCAAATTTATATGCAGAATTAGTAATGGAAAACATGGGACAAAACATCTTGAACATACCGGGTTTGTCACATATAGATGTTAAAATCTCGGCAACTACTGGATCGTTTTCAATAAGGTTTTTTTTATTGTGTTCTGTAATAATTGAGGCTGGATTTGCGCATCATCATACCGACTGATAACTTCTTATAGCTTCTTTCGAACCTCTATTGAACATTTGGGACATTACAGGGGTCATATTGAAATTTAATAATATTTTATGCTGTTACTGGAACGGAAGTATTTGTATCCTCCAAAAACTGATCTGAGAATGTAGGAAATTTTTCAAGCTTCCGAATGATATATAGTTTGTACACCAAGGACCATAATGGGGTCATTCTACTGCTCTCTAAATGTTATGCAAATTCTTTAAACAAGTGTTAAAAATGCTATTTTTTAGCGTTTGACAGAGAAATATGGTAATATGCAGGGATTTTTCAACCCTGAAAACATGATGAGCAGAATTTTCAGGCCAAGTTTCATATATAAAACATTTTACCGTTTAAAAATTCATCAATCTAAACAGAAATTACGTTCCGGACAATTTCTAAGTCGGTTTTGGCCACTTTTGTTGAGAATGACCCAGCTACTAATAGTGGGTCGCGTTTAGTACAGGTACTAATAGTGGGTCGCGTTTAGTACAGCTACTAATAGTGGGTCGCGTTTAGTACAGCTACTAATAGTGGGTCGCGTTTAGTACAGGTACTAATAGTGGGTCGCGTTTAGTACAGCTACTAATAGTGGGTCGCGTTTAGTACAGGTACTAATAGTGGGTCGCGTTTAGTACAGCTACTAATAGTGGGTCGCGTTTAGTACAGCTACTAATAGTGGGTCGCGTTTAGTACAGGTACTAATAGTGGGTCGCGTTTAGTACAGCTACTAATAGTGGGTCGCGTTTAGTACAGCTACTAATAGTGGGTCGCGTTTAGTACAGGTACTAATAGTGGGTCGCGTTTAGTACAGCTACTAATAGTGGGTCGCGTTTAGTACAGGTACTAATAGTGGGTCGCGTTTAGTACAGCTACTAATAGTGGGTCGCGTTTAGTACAGGTACTAATAGTGGGTCGCGTTTAGTACAGGTACTAATAGTGGGTCGCGTTTAGTACAGGTACTAATAGTGGGTCGCGTTTAGTACAGGTACTAATAGTGGGTCGCGTTTAGTACAGGTACTAATAGTGGGTCGCGTTTAGTACAGGTACTAATAGTGGGTCGCGTTTAGTACAGGTACTAATAGTGGGTCGCGTTTAGTACAGGTACTAATAGTGGGTCGCGTTTAGTACAGGTACTAATAGTGGGTCGCGTTTAGTACAGGTACTAATAGTGGGTCGCGTTTAGTACAGGTACTAATAGTGGGTCGCGTTTAGTACAGGTACTAATAGTGGGTCGCGTTTAGTACAGGTACTAATAGTGGGTCGCGTTTAGTACAGGTACTAATAGTGGGTCGCGTTTAGTACAGGTACTAATAGTGGGTCGCGTTTAGTACAGGTACTAATAGTGGGTCGCGTTTAGTACAGGTACTAATAGTGGGTCGCGTTTAGTACAGGTACTAATAGTGGGTCGCGTTTAGTACAGGTACTAATAGTGGGTCGCGTTTAGTACAGGTACTAATAGTGGGTCGCGTTTAGTACAGGTACTAATAGTGGGTCGCGTTTAGTACAGGTACTAATAGTGGGTCGCGTTTAGTACAGGTACTAATAGTGGGTCGCGTTTAGTACAGGTACTAATAGTGGGTCGCGTTTAGTACAGGTACTAATAGTGGGTCGCGTTTAGTACAGGTACTAATAGTGGGTCGCGTTTAGTACAGGTACTAATAGTGGGTCGCGTTTAGTACAGGTACTAATAGTGGGTCGCGTTTAGTACAGGTACTAATAGTGGGTCGCGTTTAGTACAGGTACTAATAGTGGGTCGCGTTTAGTACAGGTACTAATAGTGGGTCGCGTTTAGTACAGGTACTAATAGTGGGTCGCGTTTAGTACAGGTACTAATAGTGGGTCGCGTTTAGTACAGGTACTAATAGTGGGTCGCGTTTAGTACAGGTACTAATAGTGGGTCGCGTTTAGTACAGGTACTAATAGTGGGTCGCGTTTAGTACAGGTACTAATAGTGGGTCGCGTTTAGTACAGGTACTAATAGTGGGTCGCGTTTAGTACAGGTACTAATAGTGGGTCGCGTTTAGTACAGGTACTAATAGTGGGTCGCGTTTAGTACAGGTACTAATAGTGGGTCGCGTTTAGTACAGGTACTAATAGTGGGTCGCGTTTAGTACAGGTACTAATAGTGGGTCGCGTTTAGTACAGGTACTAATAGTGGGTCGCGTTTAGTACAGGTACTAATAGTGGGTCGCGTTTAGTACAGGTACTAATAGTGGGTCGCGTTTAGTACAGGTACTAATAGTGGGTCGCGTTTAGTACAGGTACTAATAGTGGGTCGCGTTTAGTACAGGTACTAATAGTGGGTCGCGTTTAGTACAGGTACTAATAGTGGGTCGCGTTTAGTACAGGTACTAATAGTGGGTCGCGTTTAGTACAGGTACTAATAGTGGGTCGCGTTTAGTACAGGTACTAATAGTGGGTCGCGTTTAGTACAGGTACTAATAGTGGGTCGCGTTTAGTACAGGTACTAATAGTGGGTCGCGTTTAGTACAGGTACTAATAGTGGGTCGCGTTTAGTACAGGTACTAATAGTGGGTCGCGTTTAGTACAGGTACTAATAGTGGGTCGCGTTTAGTACAGGTACTAATAGTGGGTCGCGTTTAGTACAGGTACTAATAGTGGGTCGCGTTTAGTACAGGTACTAATAGTGGGTCGCGTTTAGTACAGGTACTAATAGTGGGTCGCGTTTAGTACAGGTACTAATAGTGGGTCGCGTTTAGTACAGGTACTAATAGTGGGTCGCGTTTAGTACAGGTACTAATAGTGGGTCGCGTTTAGTACAGGTACTAATAGTGGGTCGCGTTTAGTACAGGTACTAATAGTGGGTCGCGTTTAGTACAGGTACTAATAGTGGGTCGCGTTTAGTACAGGTACTAATAGTGGGTCGCGTTTAGTACAGGTACTAATAGTGGGTCGCGTTTAGTACAGGTACTAATAGTGGGTCGCGTTTAGTACAGGTACTAATAGTGGGTCGCGTTTAGTACAGGTACTAATAGTGGGTCGCGTTTAGTACAGGTACTAATAGTGGGTCGCGTTTAGTACAGGTACTAATAGTGGGTCGCGTTTAGTACAGGTACTAATAGTGGGTCGCGTTTAGTACAGGTACTAATAGTGGGTCGCGTTTAGTACAGGTACTAATAGTGGGTCGCGTTTAGTACAGGTACTAATAGTGGGTCGCGTTTAGTACAGGTACTAATAGTGGGTCGCGTTTAGTACAGGTACTAATAGTGGGTCGCGTTTAGTACAGGTACTAATAGTGGGTCGCGTTTAGTACAGGTACTAATAGTGGGTCGCGTTTAGTACAGGTACTAATAGTGGGTCGCGTTTAGTACAGGTACTAATAGTGGGTCGCGTTTAGTACAGGTACTAATAGTGGGTCGCGTTTAGTACAGGTACTAATAGTGGGTCGCGTTTAGTACAGGTACTAATAGTGGGTCGCGTTTAGTACAGGTACTAATAGTGGGTCGCGTTTAGTACAGGTACTAATAGTGGGTCGCGTTTAGTACAGGTACTAATAGTGGGTCGCGTTTAGTACAGGTACTAATAGTGGGTCGCGTTTAGTACAGGTACTAATAGTGGGTCGCGTTTAGTACAGGTACTAATAGTGGGTCGCGTTTAGTACAGGTACTAATAGTGGGTCGCGTTTAGTACAGGTACTAATAGTGGGTCGCGTTTAGTACAGGTACTAATAGTGGGTCGCGTTTAGTACAGGTACTAATAGTGGGTCGCGTTTAGTACAGGTACTAATAGTGGGTCGCGTTTAGTACAGGTACTAATAGTGGGTCGCGTTTAGTACAGGTACTAATAGTGGGTCGCGTTTAGTACAGGTACTAATAGTGGGTCGCGTTTAGTACAGGTACTAATAGTGGGTCGCGTTTAGTACAGGTACTAATAGTGGGTCGCGTTTAGTACAGGTACTAATAGTGGGTCGCGTTTAGTACAGGTACTAATAGTGGGTCGCGTTTAGTACAGGTACTAATAGTGGGTCGCGTTTAGTACAGGTACTAATAGTGGGTCGCGTTTAGTACAGGTACTAATAGTGGGTCGCGTTTAGTACAGGTACTAATAGTGGGTCGCGTTTAGTACAGGTACTAATAGTGGGTCGCGTTTAGTACAGGTACTAATAGTGGGTCGCGTTTAGTACAGGTACTAATAGTGGGTCGCGTTTAGTACAGGTACTAATAGTGGGTCGCGTTTAGTACAGGTACTAATAGTGGGTCGCGTTTAGTACAGGTACTAATAGTGGGTCGCGTTTAGTACAGGTACTAATAGTGGGTCGCGTTTAGTACAGGTACTAATAGTGGGTCGCGTTTAGTACAGGTACTAATAGTGGGTCGCGTTTAGTACAGGTACTAATAGTGGGTCGCGTTTAGTACAGGTACTAATAGTGGGTCGCGTTTAGTACAGGTACTAATAGTGGGTCGCGTTTAGTACAGGTACTAATAGTGGGTCGCGTTTAGTACAGGTACTAATAGTGGGTCGCGTTTAGTACAGGTACTAATAGTGGGTCGCGTTTAGTACAGGTACTAATAGTGGGTCGCGTTTAGTACAGGTACTAATAGTGGGTCGCGTTTAGTACAGGTACTAATAGTGGGTCGCGTTTAGTACAGGTACTAATAGTGGGTCGCGTTTAGTACAGGTACTAATAGTGGGTCGCGTTTAGTACAGGTACTAATAGTGGGTCGCGTTTAGTACAGGTACTAATAGTGGGTCGCGTTTAGTACAGGTACTAATAGTGGGTCGCGTTTAGTACAGGTACTAATAGTGGGTCGCGTTTAGTACAGGTACTAATAGTGGGTCGCGTTTAGTACAGGTACTAATAGTGGGTCGCGTTTAGTACAGGTACTAATAGTGGGTCGCGTTTAGTACAGGTACTAATAGTGGGTCGCGTTTAGTACAGGTACTAATAGTGGGTCGCGTTTAGTACAGGTACTAATAGTGGGTCGCGTTTAGTACAGGTACTAATAGTGGGTCGCGTTTAGTACAGGTACTAATAGTGGGTCGCGTTTAGTACAGGTACTAATAGTGGGTCGCGTTTAGTACAGGTACTAATAGTGGGTCGCGTTTAGTACAGGTACTAATAGTGGGTCGCGTTTAGTACAGGTACTAATAGTGGGTCGCGTTTAGTACAGGTACTAATAGTGGGTCGCGTTTAGTACAGGTACTAATAGTGGGTCGCGTTTAGTACAGGTACTAATAGTGGGTCGCGTTTAGTACAGGTACTAATAGTGGGTCGCGTTTAGTACAGGTACTAATAGTGGGTCGCGTTTAGTACAGGTACTAATAGTGGGTCGCGTTTAGTACAGGTACTAATAGTGGGTCGCGTTTAGTACAGGTACTAATAGTGGGTCGCGTTTAGTACAGGTACTAATAGTGGG
>JAUCBJ010009129.1:0-59409 GCA_032718475.1 Nemertoderma westbladi | reverse complement strand
GGGTCGCGTTTAGGCGCTTTTCTTGGGAACCTTTCGTTTTTTCCACATCCTTCTTAGATTACTGGACATTTTCTATAACACACACTATAAATATTGATCCGTTAACACACACTATAAATATTGATCCGTTAACACACACTATAAATATTGATCCGTTAACACACACTATAAATATTGATCCGTTAACACACACTATAAATATTGATCCGTTAACACACACTATAAATATTGATCCGTTAACACACACTATAAATATTGATCCGTTAACACACACTATAAATATTGATCCGTTAACACACACTATAAATATTGATCCGTTAACACACACTATAAATATTGATCCGTTAACACACACTATAACTATTGATCTTGTAACACACACTATAAATATTGATCCGTTAACACACACTATAAATATTGATCCGTTAACACACACTATAAATATTGATCCGTTAACACACACTATAACTATTGATCCGTTAACACACACTATAAATATTGATCCGTTAACACACACTATAACTATTGATCCGTTAACACACACTATAAATATTGATCCGTTAACACACACTATAACTATTGATCTTGTAACACACACTATAAATATTGATCCGTTAACACACACTATAAATATTGATCCGTTAACACACACTATAAATATTGATCCGTTAACACACACTATAAATATTGATCCGTTAACACACACTATAACTATTGATCTTGTAACACACACTATAAATATTGATCCGTTAACACACACTATAAATATTGATCCGTTAACACACACTATAAATATTGATCCGTTAACACACACTATAAATATTGATCCGTTAACACACACTATAAATATTGATCCGTTAACACACACTATAAATATTGATCCGTTAACACACACTATAACTATTGATCTTGTAACACACACTATAAATATTGATCCGTTAACACACACTATAAATATTGATCCGTTAACACACACTATAAATATTGATCCGTTAACACACACTATAACTATTGATCTTGTAACACACACTATAAATATTGATCCGTTAACACACACTATAACTATTGATCCGTTAACACACACTATAACTATTGATCTTGTAACACACACTATAAATATTGATCCGTTAACACACACTATAAATATTGATCCGTTAACACACACTATAAATATTGATCCGTTAACACACACTATAAATATTGATCCGTTAACACACACTATAAATATTGATCCGTTAACACACACTATAAATATTGATCCGTTAACACACACTATAAATATTGATCCGTTAACACACACTATAAATATTGATCCGTTAACACACACTATAAATATTGATCCGTTAACACACACTATAAATATTGATCCGTTAACACACACTATAAATATTGATCCGTTAACACACACTATAAATATTGATCCGTTAACACACACTATAAATATTGATCCGTTAACACACACTATAACTATTGATCCTTGTAACACACACTATAAATATTGATCCGTTAACACACACTATAAATATTGATCCGTTAACACACACTATAACTATTGATCCGTTAACACACACTATAAATATTGATCCGTTAACACACACTATAACTATTGATCCGTTAACACACACTATAAATATTGATCCGTTAACACACACTATAACTATTGATCTTGTAACACACACTATAAATATTGATCCGTTAACACACACTATAAATATTGATCCGTTAACACACACTATAAATATTGATCCGTTAACACACACTATAAATATTGATCCGTTAACACACACTATAAATATTGATCCGTTAACACACACTATAAATATTGATCCGTTAACACACACTATAACTATTGATCCGTTAACACACACTATAAATATTGATCCGTTAACACACACTATAACTATTGATCTTGTAACACACACTATAAATATTGATCCGTTAACACACACTATAAATATTGATCCGTTAACACACACTATAAATATTGATCCGTTAACACACACTATAAATATTGATCCGTTAACACACACTATAAATATTGATCCGTTAACACACACTATAAATATTGATCCGTTAACACACACTATAAATATTGATCCGTTAACACACACTATAAATATTGATCCGTTAACACACACTATAAATATTGATCCGTTAACACACACTATAAATATTGATCCGTTAACACACACTATAAATATTGATCCGTTAACACACACTATAAATATTGATCCGTTAACACACACTATAACTATTGATCTTGTAACACACACTATAAATATTGATCCGTTAACACACACTATAAATATTGATCCGTTAACACACACTATAAATATTGATCCGTTAACACACACTATAACTATTGATCCGTTAACACACACTATAAATATTGATCCGTTAACACACACTATAAATATTGATCCGTTAACACACACTATAAATATTGATCCGTTAACACACACTATAAATATTGATCTTGTAACACACACTATAACTATTGATCCGTTAACACACACTATAAATATTGATCCGTTAACACACACTATAACTATTGATCCGTTAACACACACTATAAATATTGATCCGTTAACACACACTATAAATATTGATCCGTTAACACACACTATAAATATTGATCCGTTAACACACACTATAAATATTGATCTTGTAACACACACTATAACTATTGATCCGTTAACACACACTATAAATATTGATCCGTTAACACACACTATAAATATTGATCCGTTAACACACACTATAAATATTGATCTTGTAACACACACTATAACTATTGATCCGTTAACACACACTATAAATATTGATCCGTTAACACACACTATAACTATTGATCCGTTAACACACACTATAAATATTGATCCGTTAACACACACTATAACTATTGATCCGTTAACACACACTATAAATATTGATCCGTTAACACACACTATAAATATTGATCTTGTAACACACACTATAACTATTGATCCGTTAACACACACTATAAATATTGATCCGTTAACACACACTATAAATATTGATCCGTTAACACACACTATAAATATTGATCCGTTAACACACACTATAACTATTGATCCGTTAACACACACTATAAATATTGATCCGTTAACACATACTATAAATATTGATCCGTTAACACACACTATAAATATTGATCCGTTAACACACACTATAAATATTGATCCGTTAACACACACTATAAATATTGATCCGTTAACACATACTATAAATATTGATCCGTTAACACACACTATAAATATTGATCTTGTAACACACACTATAAATATTGATCCGTTAACACATACTATAAATATTGATCCGTTAACACATACTGTAAATATTGATCCGTTAACACATACTATAACTATTGATCTTGTAACACACACTATAAATATTGATCCGTTAACACATACTATAACTATTGATCTTGTAACACACACTATAAATATTGATCCGTTTACACATACTATAACTATTGATCCGTTAACACACACTATAAATATTGATCCGTTAACACACACTATAAATATTGATCTTGTAACACACACTATAACTATTGATCTTGTAACACACACTATAACTATTGATCTTGTAACACACACTATAAATATTGATCTTGTAACACACACTATAACTATTGATCTTGTAACACACACTATAAATATTGATCCGTTAACGCATACTATAACTATTGATCCGTTAACACACACTATAAATATTGATCCGTTAACACACACTATAACTATTGATCCGTTAACACACACTATAAATATTGATCCGTTAACACACACTATAAATATTGATCTTGTAACACACACTATAACTATTGATCTTGTAACACACACTATAAATATTGATCCGTTAACACATACTATAAATATTGATCCGTTAACACATACTATAAATATTGATCCGTTAACACATACTATAACTATTGATCTTGTAACACACACTATAACTATTGATCTTGTAACACACACTATAAATATTGATCTTGTAACACACACTATAACTATTGATCTTGTAACACACACTATAAATATTGATCCGTTAACACATACTATAACTATTGATCCGTTAACACACACTATAAATATTGATCCGTTAACACACACTATAACTATTGATCCGTTAACACACTCTATAAATATTGATCCGTTAACACACACTATAAATATTGATCTTATAACACACACTATTACTATTGATCTTGTAACACACACTATAAATATTGATCCGTTAACACATACTATAAATATTGATCCGTTAACACATACTATAAATATTGATCCGTTAACACACACTATAACTATTGATCTTGTAACACACACTATAAATATTGATCCGTTAACACATACGATAACTATTGATCCGTTAACACACACTATAAATATTGATCCGTTAACACAAACAAGAACTATTGAATTGATCCTGTAACACATACTATAAATATTGATCCGTTAACACATACTCAGGGCTCCTAGAGTTCTGGAAATCATGGAGAATTCATGGAATAAAATTTATTTTTTTCAAGTCATCGGTTACAATTTAATTCATAACATTTATTATACAAGTCCCTGCACAAGTTCGAATAGTATCGAAGTTCACTTTGCATCTAGTATGGTGTTACATAGGTATTGTCTTTACTGCTATAAACATGAGTATAAGTCTGTAAGTGGGATGTAACTTCGCCGAGGTAGAATCTAATGTATGTTCATCTGAGATCACCAAAGTCAGGCCTTTACATCTAAATGTTAAAAGTTTACATCCGATAATTCTGGCTTGCACTTTTTTCTATCTCTGGAAATCATGGAAATTATTCATCACAAAGCGCTAGGAACCATGATACTATAAATATTGATCCGTTAACACATCCTATAAATATTGAGCCGTTTACACATACTATAACTATTGATCCGTTAACACATACTAGAACTATGGATCCTGTAACACATACTATAACTATTGATTCGTTAACACATGCTATAACTATTGATTCGTTAATACATGCTATAACTATTGATTCGTTAACACATGCTATAACTATTGTTCCGTTAACACATGCTATATAACTATTGATCCTGTAACACATCTATAAATATTGATCCATTAACACATACTAGAACTATGGATCCTGTAACACATACTATAAATATTAATCCGTTAACACATACTATAACTATTGATCCATTAACACATACTAGAGACATATTGATCCGTTTGATCCGCTAGTGATATAAGATATATCTCTGGAAATGGATTGTTTTCGGCTGGAACCCAGTTCAAGAAGCGAACTGGAAAGCTATGGACTCATAGTTGACCCAGTGGTCACAAGTCCCAGATAGATCATATTCTGTTTCGTAGGAAATACAGGAGCTCTATACAAGACTGTAGTGCATTTACACTTCGACCCTTCTCCAGTGATCACCGCCTTATTGTGGCCAAGGCAAGACTTAGTCTGCGTGCTAGCAGAACAACGAAATCTGCCTTGCCGCGGCATGACTGGTCCTCTCTGTTGCAACAGCCAAGTGTGAGATCCAACTGCACACTACAGCTGAGCAACAGGTATGAGGTTCTTGCCTCTGAGGCGGCAGATCACTGTGAGGGCTATACTGCCTTCACAGAAGCTGTTAAGTTAGCAGCTGCAGAAACAGGCTTACTGGTCGGAAAACCCAACCAACCACCAAGGTTAAGGCTGAATCACCAGCCGATCGCCTCAATGGTTGGAAGGCCCACTTTGAAAAGCTCCTCAATAATGACAGGGTATTGCCTGATAACTTTATAGAAGTAAAAGTGTCTCTGTACTCCCAGATATTCCCATTGGCAATATCTCCTTTGCAGAAGTGAAGGCTGCTGCAAAGAGCATTAAGACCAATCGTGCCAGTGGAGTAGATGGTGTTCCCCCTGAGGTCTTTAAGATACCTGAGTGTTTAAAGCTCATCTATCCCATCATAGTAGACATGTACCGAACAACAAGAGTCCTACAAGAAATGAAAACAAATAAGTTGGTGCCAGTTCCCAAGAAGGGCAACCTAACACTCTATGGTTCTTTTCGGGGAATCTCATTGATCTCGATTGCTGCAAAGCTATACAATAGAATTCTATTAAATCGCATCAGGGATCCCATTGAGAGACTACTCCGTGGAAATCAGAATGGGTTCCGTAAAGGTCGTGGGACCATGGAGCCCAATTTGGCAATTAGACGGATAATTGAAGAGTTATCAAAAAAGAAACTGGCTGTTATCTTTGGTGACTTCTTCAAGGCCTTTGATTCAGTCTCTTGCTCACGTATGTTCAGCATGCTTTCATTATATGAGATTCCTGATGAAATTATTGCAGCAATCAGATAAGTACACGATGGTTCAACGACATTTGTGTCTACTGTTGACGGTGACACAGAACCATTTGAAGTGTTATGGGGAGTCCTCCAGGGAGACACACTTGCGCCATTCTGGGTCATAATTGAGGTTGAATATGTTCTTCGCATGTCCTTAGAGCATCACAATGATGATGGATTCATGTTAACTCCACCTACTGGGTCCAGAAGTCGAGGAAATCCTGCCAAGTACCTAACTGATCTAGACTTTGCTGATGACTTAGGAGTACTCTCAGAATCCCTAGAGGGAGCCCAAAGGACCCTCAGCTAATTAGAACAGGCTGCTTTTGTTAACTCCATTAAGACCAAAACTTTCATTTTGGATGGTTTGAATGAGCATGTGGACGACTTCTGTTACCTGGGATCATGTATCCGGAAGTCAGGTGAGGACCTTCGTATAAGTAAGGGGAAGTCATGGGCAGCCTTGAATAGGCTTTCCAGGATTTGGAAATCACACTGGATATGTCGGAAACTTAACGTTAGACAATTTAGAGTAGCAGTAGCACCAGTGGGAGTACAATGGACAGCACATATCTCCAATTAGAAACCATATAATATTGGAGGGATCTTCTTAGTCCCCCAAGATTTAGACCTGAACATAGCCGCCTCCGCTTCTGAGGATATTTTTGCTGTGAGGACTACTACTAGGAAGAGCAAACTCGAACATTGGAAATGAGATCCTTCAAGGCTTCCCGATTCTCCATAGTTGTCCCAAATTAGTTTCTCATAAGTCCAGTATCCCTTTCAAGTTGTCTATATATGTTATAGCCGGTCATCCATGGCTACGCTTTCCATGTGTTGGTTGCCAGAAAAGTCGATCTGGTATAACCTCATGTTTACTTCTCCAGCAGTGCCCACTGAATCTTAATATGCGTTCACGGATGTTGGTTGATGCAGGGTGGTATTCGACCATAAAGCTCGGTGTTTATCATGTGTTGTCTCCAGCTGAAGTTTGGTCTACCCGTCATAGTCATGTGTAGCAACAATCAATTAGTTGTTCAAGAGATTTCGTCAGTGTCCAGGTCACACCCCTGTATAAAAGTACACTTTCCACTGTGGATCTAAAGAACTTAGTCTTCAGGTGCCTGGGGAGATCTGATTTCCAGATGGTATCCATTTTTGATAGAGCTACCCATGCCGTTGCTTTCCTAACTTCTATGTCTTCTTTGCCACTCTCTTATCCATGACCCAAGGTACTGGAAGTCATCAACCTTCCTTAGTTGAATATTGTCAATTGTTGTCAAGTTTCCATTAACATTAAAAGTCATGAATTCGGTCTTGGTAGCATTTATATGCAATCCAACCTCCTTAGCAGCCCTCTCCACTTTATTTAGTAGAAGCTGTGCATCTGCTAGGGTATTAGAGAGCAGGGCGATGTCATCCGCAAAGTCGGTGTCTATGACTGTAGTTGCCGGATATCTACTACTTCTGCGTTCTTGAAGTGTGAATCCCAGATCTTCACCCTTTGTGGTCGTCCTCATTGCGTAATCCAGTACAATTACAAATAGTAATGGTGCTAATGTGTCACCTTGCAGTACACCAGCCAGGATTGAGAAGAACTCAGTTTCACCATCTGGTGAGAGTACCTGAGCTTCTGTGTCACAATATAACAATCCAATGCCAGCCACAATTACCTCTGGTTTTCCATAAGCTCTTAGGATTTCCAGTATTTTACCTGAGTCAATGGCTTTCTTAAAGTCCACAAAAGTCAGGAAAGCATAGCAGGGATATTCTTCTGAGCTATTATCTATTTAGTCGAAATCCGTTTTGGCTCTAACGTTTTGACTTCGTTTCGTCTTCGCGTTTTGGCAGTTTCTCTATGTGATGGCTAATTCTACATATAATCATTTTGTTGTTATTTTGGTTGCTACCACAAGCAGACAGATCCCACGATGGTTTGTTGGTACACCGTGGGCTCCTTTCTTTTTCTTAGGGAGTGGCTTTAGTAGGTAGGAGAGGGAGCTAGTGGAGGGAGCTAGGAGTAGGGGGTAGTCAAGTGCTCGAGGTGTGTTACCCGAGGGAGGCATAGAAACCCCCAATTCTCAGATATCAGTAGCTAATGAATCGCCAACAATGTTACGAGAAGCTATTTAATTATGCAAACATTACATTACATAAAGGATGGCTCCATCATACTGTGTTATAAAAATCAAGAGATTATCATTTGTTATGAGTTGGTGAATAGACCCTATGAGGTACAATGGGAGATCAAAACAGATATGATTATGCGGACAATTGAAACACAAATTAGAATTAATAATGTAACTTTGCCTAAATGTGATTTTTTAGTTATTGAAGACATGGTTGGGGGCTTAGACTTAGTTATAGGATGGAACATGGAACAAATGGGTGGGATCCCCGTTCAATGTGGGCCGAAAGACATTGTTAGTGTGATGTTTAATTCAGTCCCAAATTTACAATTAATGAGTGCAGTTGGAAATGTTAATTCTCAACCTTTGATTACAATAGAAAAGCGCGACTTTGTGGCTCAATATAATGGGCAGACGTGGGAAACAGAGTATAGATTCATCACTGGAAAAAGCCAAGACAAACTGACTAATAGAGTATAGCAGTAAAAAATTTTCCAGGAACTACAGAAATTTGATATTGGCATGGGTGAATGGATATCGAAAGGATGGTTAAAAGAATTTCACAGGGAAACAAAAGCAAACAAAAGCACTCATTCCTCTGATGCACAAAAATGAACCAAAAAAGATCCAGTATGTCCGATAATGGATTTTCGAGAATTGAATCAATTTATTATAAAAGAACCTGGAACAGAATCAGCTGCCAGTGTTGAGAAACTGAGAAAGTGGGCTACAATGGGTGAAAGGACAGCACTGATTGACTTGAAGTGGGCCTACACAACATGCAGGTCAATGTGGATTCTAAACTGCACCCATACCAAGTTGTTTAGTATAAGGACAAGCGATATTGTATGAACAAGCTTGATTTTGGACTGGGCCCAGCACCAAAGATACTTGGCAATATTGTAGAGACTGTGCTAAAACAAAACGATAAGATTGAGAAGGTCACAGAAAGTTTCCGTGATGATGTCTATGTGTACCTGAATTCCGAAATTACAGCTGATGATGTTAGAATTCATTTGAAGAAATTTGGGCTTGAATCTAAAGAACCAGTGGAGGTTAAAAATGGGGCTCGAATATTGGGAGTGTTTGTGAAGGATGGTCGATGGATAAGAGACAGCGATTTACCGACAATAGAATCTATTCAAGGGATAGTGACACATCGAAAATTATTGGCTGTGATTTGTCAACTCCGAGGTAATTATTTAATGTTTGGTTGCGTGTTGCATGTGGGTGGCTACAACGCCAAGAATCATCAGTTAGCATGGATGATCCCATCAGTGAGAACACTAGAAAGAAACTCATTGAGGTGGTTGTAGATAGAGTCAATAAAGTAGATCCCTCACAAGGTCAGTGGCCATTCATGAAGACTCAGGTAGGAGAAGTATGGGCCGATGCAAGTACAATAGCCATTGGGGCGTTAGTGAAGATTGGTGGAGTAGTTGCTAAGGATAGAGCATGGTTGAGAAAAGACAATGACCCTGAGCATATAAAAGCGGCAGAACTGACTGCGATCATTGAGGGGTTAAACATTGCTATTGAGTGGGGTCTTCAAACAATTACGATATATACTGATTCGAGCTCAGCATATTATAATAATAATAACACCAAATTTATATAGCGCACTATCTATAAATAAATAGGTCTAATGCGCATTTACACGTACATTGCATAATATTAGTTCGGAAAAGCCTTAAGAAAATAATGTGACTTAAGCATAGTTTTGAAAGAAGCTAGACTGCTCGTTATCCTACTACTACTAGGATCGGCATGCTGCATTGCAGCTGCATTTTTAAGAATGCTGTGCCGGCTTGTCAACAAAATTGCACCGCCACAACTCTCTATCACCCATGACATTTGCTAGATCATCCGCATCTTTAAGGCCAGTGTCCTTTAAGATGCGTCTCAAGAAAGTCATGGGCTGTCCACCATGCTTATTCACTCCATGAGGCTGCCAAAGTACAAGATTATGCACTGGCTGGTCCTCACGGCGAAAGCAATGTCCTGCAAAGCGGAGGCGATTTTGTTCTAGTGTCAAGCTTGGGGGAACCAATGAGACACCTCCAATGTTATATAGTGTCTGGTTGGAGATGTGTGCATTGTACTTGACACAATGAACCCGGCGTAGCATTCTTGTGAATGTGCCATCCAGAGATTTGGTGTCCTCAGCAGTTAGAGCCCAGCATGGACTCCCGTAGAGGAGTACTGGAACTACTGCTGCTCTAAATAATCGGACCTTAAGTTTCCGATTAATTCTCGGTGACTTCCAAATCCTGGAAAGCCTATTCAAGGCTGCCCATGCCTTTCCCTTACGTATTCGAAGGTCCTCACCTGACTTCCGGATCCATGATCCCAGGTAACAGAAGTCGTCCACATGCTCAAGCATACCATCCTTTGAGCTTATGCTCATCCGATCAGAGACTTGCTGAGGACTTTCAAAGTTAACTGTCAGAATTTTGGTCTTTCTGGAGTTAATAAAAAGACCAACACTAGAAGCAGCATGTTCTAATGAGCTGAGGAGCCGTTGGGCTCCCTCTAATGATTCTGAGAGTACTCCTAAGTCATCAGCAAAGTCTAGATCAGTTAGGTACTTGGCAGGATTTCCTCGACTTATGGAGCCAGTAGGTGGAGTTATCATCACCCCATCATCATTATGATGATCTAAGGACATGCGTAGAACATAGTCAACCACAATAATGAACAAGAATGGTGCAAGTGTGTCTCCTTGGAGGACGCCCCATAACACTTCAAATGGTTCTGTGTCACCGTCAACAGTAGAGACAAATGTTGTCGAACCATCGTATACTGATCTGATTGCTGCAATAATTTCATCAGGAATCCCATATAATGAAAGTATGCTGAACATACGTGACCGAGAGACTGAATCAAAGGCCTTGAAGAAGTCAACAAAGATAACAGCCAGATGCCTGTCTTTTTTTTTGATAATTCTTCAATTATCCTTCTAAGTGCCAAAATGGGCTCCATGGTCCCACGACCTTTACGGAACCCATTCTGATTTCCACGGAGCAGTCTCTCAATGGGATCCCTGATGCGATTTAATAGAATCCTATTGTATAGCTTTGCAGCAATCGAGATCAATGAGATTCCCCGAAAAGAACCATAGAGTGTTAGGTTGCCCTTCTTGGGAACTGGCACCAACTTATTTGTTTTCATTTCTTGTGGGTCTCTTGTTGTTCGGTACATGTCTACTATGATGGGATAGATGAGCTTTAAACACTCAGGTATTTTAAAGACCTCAGGGGGAACACCATCTACTCCACTGGCACGATTGGTCTTAATGCTCTTTGCAGCAGCCTTCACTTCTGCAAAGGAGATATCGCCAATGGGAATATCTGGGAGTACAGACTCAGACACTTTTACTTCTATAAAGTTATCAGGCAATACCCTGTCATTATTGAGGAGCTTTTCAAAGTGGGCTTTCCAACCATTAAGGCGATCGGCTGGTGATTCAGCCTTAACCTTGGTGGTTGGTTGGCTTTTCCGCCCAGTAAGCAGATTGATCGATTTCCATGCCTGGGATGATTGCCTGCTGTCGTCAGCATCATTGATGGCATCAACCTGTTGGTTTATTAGCTCCTGTAGATTAACAGAGTACTGCCTGTTCAGGGACCTAGATGCAGCCTTAACTGCATTCTTGGCCGCTGTAGTCTGTTTGAGTCGGGACTCTTTCTGCGCCTTATGAAGGTCATTTCGGCACTTCTGAATTTTGTTGTCAGTCCAGGGGGCCCTTTTCCTGTTTCGAGGGTATACAGGAACTGTTTCTGCAGCTGCTAACTTAACTGCTTCTGTAAAGGCAGTATAGCCCTCACAGTGATCTGCCGCCTCAGAGGCAAGAGCCTCATACCTGTTGCTCAGCTGTAGTGTGAAGCTGGATCTCACACTTGGCTGTTGCAACAGAGAGGACCAGTCATGCCGCGGCAAGGCAGATTTCGTTGTTCTGCTAGCACGCAGACTAAGTCTTACCGTGGCCACAATAAGGCAGTGATCACTGGAGAAGGGTCGAAGTGTAAATGCATTACAGTCTTGTATAGAGCTCCTGTATTTCCTACGAAACAGAATATGGTCTATCTGGGACTTGTGACCACTGGGTCCACTATGAGTCCATAGCTTTCCAGTTCGCTTCTTGAACTGGGTTCCAGCCGAAAACAATCCATTTCCAGAGATAAAATCCTGAAGATGGACAGAATTTCGGTTAACACTATTGCTATAGACCCAGGGCGATGTAGGTGATTGATGCAGACTTGCATTAAAGTCTCCCAGGAATGTTAAGAATGCATGCTGATCCACTCCATCAGTAGCTGCTTGTAGATTGTGGTAGAAATTTTCCACCTCCTCTACAGGGGCAACACTAGTTGGAGAGTAGCACACAATCAGAACCACCTTAGGAAACTTCTTAGCCAGTCTTCCAGAACATTAGAGATTTGGTCTATTTTGTCCAATGCTGCATGTGCAGTTGGATTCATCAATAGACCAATTCCACCATTGCCACTATCATCTGCTGATGCGAGGGCGAGTCGCCAAACGCCCCCCATGTCCTTAATCAGAACCTCATCAGTCTGTCCAGTCTGCCTTCGGTGCTCTTGAACACCCACTGCGCTAAGAGAAAGCTTATCTGCCAAGGCAGTCAGCTCACCTTGTCGCATTGGGGACCCGAGTGTTAGGGTGTTTACTGAGGCTAGTCTAGTGACTTGCCTCAGATTCACCAATGGCTTTGTTGGTCGGGGTGGAACATGAGAGTAGCCTCCAACTCCAGAATCCCTCTCCCCATCACAATCTGGCCTCCCTGGTGACCCAGGGTTTGGGCCAGAAAGGTCATCAGGAAAGGGACTCAAAGAATTGTTGGCTGCTCTCTCTCCAGTAGGGGGTGAGACAGGCAGCCGGTCAGGAGTTAACTGACGCCTGTGAGGCCGATTGTGTCCGGTAATTCCACTGGCCTCTAGTGGCCGGACCTCCGCATTGCTAATGTAATCCATAGTGGGGGTTGGGGGGTGCTTTTTTGCCGAGTCAGCTCTCGGGGCAAATACCACACCCTGGTTTGCCATTCCACAGGGTGGGTGTCGCAATGGAGTCAGATATGAGGCCCATCACCCATATCTACTCTGGCGCACATGACCCACCATTGGCTGTTGCAGCTCATCTGCTGGGTCATGCCCTGTACCCTTGCTGCCAGGTGCAGGTCGCAGTGAAGTGCTCTCAGAGTGGACATGAGAACACTCTACTCCTAACCAGCCATTGGTAGATCACCATCTGCCTGGTCAGGCCATATACCCCTGCAGCCAAGTATATGGGTCCTTAATCCAGGACCAAGGGCGTCCTTATCCCAGAACGAAGGGGGTCCTAGTTACAGGACCAGATTTGCCCTAGTAAGAGGGTCTATGCAGCTACAGGTGGCACCTCCTTTATGCTGCATGGAGGTGGCAAGTTTTCTTGATCAATGACCTAGAATACCTGACCTGACCTGGCTCGTTATCCTGATTTCCAATGGTAGGTCATTAAAGATTCTCCGTGCAGCCGCCGAAAAAGATCTATCGCCAAATGTTTTATAGTTGGTTGATGGTACTACCAAAGTTGAGTTATACTGCAATCGTGTCACTTTGGAGTTAATTTGAATTAATTCAGCCAAGTAATCAGGAGCAACTCCATTTAAACACTTCCAAGTTATTAATGCAATCTTAGACCTGATTCTGAAAGATGTTGGCAACCAATGAAGGTCTTTGTGTAGAGGTGTCACATGAGAACGCCTATTAACACAATTTACAACACGTGCGCAATGATTAATCACCCTTTGAAATCTTTGTTGTAGATAATCCGGAATACCAACTAATAGAGAGTTACAGTAGTCCATTCTCGATAGTATTAATGACGTCATCAGCTTCACAGTTTGCTCCCTACTTAAATATCTTCTTATCCTCGATATATTCCTTAAATGATAATTGGATACCTTTACAATAGACGAAATGTGTCATTCCATGTTCATTTTGTCATCAAGTATGAATCCTAAAGATTTGAAATGAAATACTGAAGTCACATTTTTCACACCAAAAATAAGAGTTACAGGTTCAATATCAGCAATTGCAAAGCGATTACGAATTATCATAAGCTTGGTTTTGTCACTATTATTTAACATAAGGTTCACAGACACCATCCAATTATCTAGTATATTTATCACATTCACTATCTCAATATTGATAATATCTAAATCTTCAAGAGCAAAGATGAAGTACAGCTGTGTATCATCAGCATAAATCTAAAGTTTAAGTTCATGTCCATGCAAAGTTGAGCAAGCGGCAGAGTATATATTAAGTAGAATAACGGTCCCAAAATCGAGCCTTGCAGGACGCCAGAATCAAGTTTCACCACACAAGATCGAACTCCTTTGATCATTACCCAAAAAGATCTCTCACTAAGATAACTCTTTAGCCAATCTAGTACCGCCCCTTTAATTCCTATATCCATGAGGCAAGTAATGAGTTGATTATAATCTACTGTATCGAATGCTGCCGATTGATCCAATAGTAATAAGACAACTAGCTTTTTGCTATCCAATGCACCCATGATATCATTATGATACGTGTCAGCATAGTTTCAGTTGAAAAATGTTTTCGATACCCTGATGATAAGAACTTTGAAAGAACACGATTTTTCGCCATATGTAACTGTAAATGAAAAGCTACTTCTTTTTCACATATGTTTGAAACATATTCAAGGTTAGAAACAGGTCTGTAGTTATTCTTAACATTTGGATGCAAATTTCGCTTCTTAATGAGAGGGCTAGTCACAACAGTTTTTAATTTGTCTGGGACACAACCAGTTGTTAGAGAGTCATTACCTTGTAATAATAGGTCTTATTACACTTATAACTGGTTCTGAACGCAACAATGATGCTGGGATGGGGTCAATCAGCGAAGAGGTCGTTTTCAGTTCATTAATTATTTTAGTAACTCGATCTTCTGTGATCGTATCAAATGTAGTCCACTCTTTATCACCAACATTGATACTGACTGAGCGAAAATAATCTGCAACAGCATTGGAATCCCTTTTTAATTGAATCGTTTCCTTTATTTTTTCAACTTTTTCTTTAAAGAAACTTGCAAACTCCTCACAGAGATCTACCGAGTTTTCATGTTCTAGTAAAATCACCTCAAACCTTTTACCACAGTTTTGAAACAGCAGAAAATAACCTTTTATTATCTGAGCAATCCGAAATTAATCCAGACACATAGCTGTCAATTTTTCGTTTCAGCGTTGAGTAATAACATCTGCATATTTGTCGATATTCCTGCCATGAATTTTCACTATTGGTTTTCAACATTTTTCTTTCATTTTTCTGCCTACTCCGACGTAATTTTCTTAACTCAGAGTCCAGCCATGGAGGGTCACTATTTTTGTTTCGTTTTGAACTAAATTTAATTATAGGTGCAAGTTTGTCAGCCGCAGTGTTACAATTAAATGATCATAAATTTGATTAACATCATTCGTCGTAGCAGACAGTATGTCCAGCACTGGCTTAATTAACATTATCTATATCATCATCTGTAAGCCACGTTTCACAGATACAACTGATATCGAATTTGCTACAAAATCATGAATGATATGAGTTTTATTAACTAAGGACCACGGATTAATCAGAACACAGTTTAATGTTGTCAACTCACCTCGTGGTCATTCAGTCTGACGAGAATTCATGTCAAAGCGTTCGGATACACGGGGTGGGCGAGGCTGCAGATTAAGCGCCACTCGTTCATTATCTGTAAGCACATAGTTGCGAATTTCAACTCCAGATTCCCAAGAATTGGGGTCCATTAATCGTAGTCTGTCATCCTGGGCACATGTAATGTGAAATGCATTGAAAGGTTCAGAATATCGATATTCTTGTGGTGTTTGGGGTAAAGGCAGTTGTGCAACATCAATGAACGGTAGAGACACATTCAACAAGTAGGATTTTATATCCTCTTCGGCTGTGGAAAAACGACCAGCGTAGATATGAGCAATGTTGGCGTTCGGGTTCGGGGCACTGCGAGGGACTGTACCGAGGCCAGTTCCCGAGAGTCGGCCTACTATCGGAGGAGGCCGAGGGCGTCGCGGTATAGCGCCGGGGTTCATTGTGTCGGCGGGGAGGATAGGCGGAGCGAGTGTAGCCTGTGGTTGTTGCATGCGTCTTTGAGTAGCTGCGGGACGAATGGCAGACTGCATCATATCTGCACTGCTCTGCAGTACTTGACTGAACAACGGTCTCGAAGGCTCGTGACGTTCCTGTAAAACTTCGATGAGTTTATCTTTGGAACATATCGACTCCTTCTGCGCCTCAATGACCTCTCTTTCAGTAAGCGCGATTTGCTTGTGAGTGGTGAGTAATTCATTATGTAGTTTAGAATAAGCTGAGTTCATAGAAGCAAGAGACTGAAGGAGATACTTCTCATCATCAACAGATGCACTTTTCTTTTGCTTTATTGACCGGAATAGACCAACTTGCAAATATATCATTTCCGTCACCATCTACATCATCCTGTATATCATCGCCATTATAGTCCGACATAATGTCGGCAAAATAATTAGTATTTACGAGTTAGCGGCGTTCTGATGCAAAATTTACATTACCGCAGTCTGGCAGTTCTGCAGTTGTCAGACGGTACTCAGTCAATTGCAGTACAGCAGTAATCCTTATAAAATCAATTATATATATGGTTGGATCAAATCAATGTTGAATGATGAGCACCGTTTGAAGACAAAGGGTCTATCAAAAATGTTAATAAGAAGACGACTAGAGCTATTAAAGAGTACGGTGGATGAATATGGCGTAAAGGTGACAATACAGCAAATTACATCTACTAAGAACCTGACAGATTGCTTAACGCGAGTTCCGAAATCATTTTTAAAGGGGAATGTCGAAAATAATAACATAAGAGAAATAGCAGGAATAGAATACAATATATAATAGGTATATATATATATATAATAGGAATAAGCACACAATGTTCCTTGCAACAACGCACATGTGATTTGAGAGAATTAAAGAGATTCATGAAATTACTCATACAGGTACGGATCGTACTCAAATGTTATGCAACAATGATAAGGAATTCGATGAAATTGATGTTCCTAAGGAGTGGATTAAAGAATGTTGTTTAGATTGTGAGAGATGTACATCGATCGATCCAACTCCAATTAGAATGGCCTCAGGAAGATGTAAAACTGAAAAAGGATTGGAGAGGCTATCTACAGATTTTACGGAACATGAGAATAAAAAATACCTAACAATACTTGACTGTGCGACAGGATTTGTAATTTGGCGGCAAGTATCTAAGACTCATCATACATTAATAAAGGAATTACAGCAAGTGTTCGTGGAATGGGGACCACCAGAGTAAGTAATAGATGATAATGGTCCAGCTTTTCGCAGTAAGGAGTTCAAAGTGTTTCTGAGACGATGGGAGGTGAAAAATAAACCGTCATGTATGTACTTACAGGCCACAGGGGAACCCAGTCGAGAGGTCACACCGGACTATAAAGGCTTGGGCGGCCATATAAATTGTTGGCGGAAAACCATATTAAAAAATTGCCAGCGATAACAGAACAAAAATTATAAGACAAAGAAATTATATGTGATTTTAAAGTGGGGGATATGGTGTATGTGAAGCCCGCGAAGTACAATGTAATAAGGTTTGGAGAGGACCCTTGAGAATTGATTCAATTCCCGACTCTTGGTCTGTGCGCAGACCAAGCGAACAACCAATGGTTATAGACGTCATAGGCAGCATGTTCGTGATGATGATGATGATCGGCTTGCACTAGGGTGCAGTGCCGGCGGCCCCAGAAACATAGCGCCCCCAGATCTTGCGGTCAGCCATACAATTTCCTAATTCATTCCTGTTCTCAAGTCCTGTGTCCTTGAGCAGGCGTTTGAGGAAAGTCATTGGCTGTCCACCACGTCTATTCTCGCCAGCAGGCTGCCACAGCACAAGGTTGTGTACTGGTTGATCCTGCCGGCGGAAACAGTGCCCAGCAAGCATTAGACGGCGTTTCTGCAGGGTGATGCTAGGTCTTGGCAATGAGATGTTACCATATTTATATAACACCTCATTTCGTATGTGTGCATCATATGCTATGTTGTGCACCCGGCGAAGCATCCTGGTGTATGTGCCATCCAAGGACCTGGTGTCTTCAGCAGTTAGAGCCCAGCATGGGCTGCCATAGAGCAGCACAGGCTCCACTGCTGCACGGAAAAGGCGTACCTTTAAAGAGCATGAGATGTCAGAGCTCTTCCAGATCCTGGATAGCTTGTGGATGGCGGACCAGGCTTTCCCTTTGCGAATTCGGAGATCTTCAGCAGACCTCCGAACCCATGATCCAAGGTAGCAGAAGTCGTTCACATGACTTACCAGTCCATCCAGCGATTGAATGTTATCCCGATCAATTTTCTGCTGATCTGAATCCATGTTTACTGTCAGAATTTTGGTCTTTGTGCTATTCACAAAGAGGCCAACACTAGATGCAGCATCCTCTAAGCTAGATAGCAGCTTCTGTGCTCCTTCTAATGTCTCTGACAGTAAACCAAGGTCATCTGCAAAGTCAAGGTCGGTTAGATGTTCTGCTGGGGAACCACGCCTACGGCTACCTGATGGTGGAGATATTTCCACCCCATCAGCTTCATGAAGATCGAGTGATGTCCGCAGCACATAGTCCACCGCAATAATGAACAGGAACGGGGCTAATGTGTCTCCTTGAAGGACACCCCAGACAACCTCAAATGGGTCTGTGTCTCCATCAGTAGTGGATACAAAGGTCGTGGAACCGTCGTATACTGATCTGATTGCATTAATGATCTCATTGGGGATCCCATATGCCTGAAGAATTTGGAACATGCGTGGGCGTGACACGGAATCGAAGGCCTTGAAGAAATCCACAAATATGACAGCCAAATGTCTGTCTTTCTTTGTAGAAACCTCTTCAATAATCCTTCTAAGTGCCAGAATGGGTTCAAAGGTACCTCTACCTTTTCGAAACCCATTTTGATTCCCACGCAAGAGTCTTTCTACAGGATCCCTAATGCGATTCAGCATTATTCTGTTGAATAATTTAGCTGCAATTGAGATTAGACTAATTCCACGATATGAACCAAAATAGGAGAGGTTGCCCTTCTTTGGAACGGGTGTTAGCCGATTAGTCTTCAGTTCTTGTGGTGCAATCTTAGTGCGGTACATTTCTGCTAGGATAGGGTGGGCTAGTTGAAGGCATTCTCTGATCTTAAAGCATGTTCGTAAAGCTGGAGCAGAATATGAAAGAACATTACTATTAGAGCCAGCTATAATTAAAGGGTTGCGGCCCACAGTTAATGAAGATAATGATAGTGATGAAGAAACCCATACTGGAATTGAACTTAATGACGATCAAGTAGACGGAAATGTGATGCAAGCTAATGGCAATCAACATATTTTAAACCTATCAATTATACTACTCGCGTTGGACTTTTATCTAAACCTCCCAATCGGTCTGGCTTAAACAATTGAGAATTTTACAACTGTTGAGAAAATATAAGACTTTATTGGAGTTCATTAATTAAAGAACTGGGGGGGATAAAAAGTACAATAAGAGACTCGGTGGGTTGAGTTGCGATATATATAAGGTGGCGGTAAATTCAAACAGGTAGAGAGTAAGGGTGAACTACTGAGTAGGCCTACCGGTGGTGTATTGAAGTGCAGGAGTTAATATAAACCTGATTCTGGAGTAGTGTGTGATTGATAATACTTATTATATCTCATAGACCCCTAAATAATAATGTGAGTTTCTGAAAAGGTTTCGGATTACTAATTTAAAACGGATTTTTTATTTATGTGTCTCTCTCTAGCACCGTTCCACTATTAACAGAAAATACCACAATATCACAATTTAAATAAAAAACAAACAGTATGAATATCTTAATAAATCTAGATTTACATTTTACTATAATGAGCGACAATTAATTTGAATAGCATACATAAGTTGAAAAATCCACAATTTAAATTATTCTTAAAGAGGAGGGGGGGGGGGGGGGGGTAGTCGAATTTGGTGAAAAAAATCAAATTTTTTTTGTTTCACTGAGACCGAAATTGTAAGGAGATATCAAATCGTTTCGAAATATCACTTTTTTACACTATTGCACTTTTCAATATATCAAAATTTCAAGCTGATAGACAAACAAACAGACAGACATACATACAGACAGACAGCATAGATTCCGCCAACGACAAAAAATTTATATCGGGAATGAAATCTCTGACCAAGTGAACGTTCTCGAGAAAATTTGATTAAAGCCTGTGTGTAGTCTATAAAAATTGAATTTTCATGACTTCGTAACACGAAAAGTGCAATAAAATCATTTTGAAATTAATTTCAAACATTCCTCCAAGGATTCTACAAAGAGACCACGGAAATGGAAAGAGCCCGTCCAATTACCTTTCGTCCTAGTATGCAATCCAGTACTAACTATTATGTATTTTAAACATTTCCAAAAGGTTGCCAAATTTGAGTACCCCCTAAAATATTATAACGATACATAAGTCAATAAATACCGTATTTACTCGAATAAGAGCATGGGCATTTAAGTTTATAAATTGTCAATTGGGGAGGCGTTAATTCGAGGGAGGCGTTTATTCGAGGGAGGCGCGTTCAAGTACCAAATTGTCTGGTTCGAGTGGGGGCGTTTATGTTGTAGATTTTCAGACTTTTGAATCTAAATACCCAAATAAAGAATGTTGTTAAATTCAAGAAAAGAAGTTAAACAAATTAAATAATTCAAATAAAACCAGGATTATCTTTATTACAAAGCAGCCTATTTTTTACTTGTACCGGTACCAGTATCCATTACAGATTAACTTTCACTTCTGTAGTGATCCATCAACACTCTGTAGGCCTACTCAACCTATACCGGTAACTGTAGTGGTCGGTACCCACCGACAACCACATACAGTAGTAATCTTAAATTAGGTACACCATGGGAACATAAATAAAAGAATTGCATAAATATAAAATTTTATTCCTTTCATTTTTGTGCATTCCTGCAGGTCTTGTTGAATTGGTTGAAATTGTTTAAAGGCTTCAAAAGTTATTATCAATTACATTTTTAATTAATTACACACCGATAGACAGAGAGACGAACAGAAAGACGGACAGACAGACGGACGGACAGACAGAGGGACGGACGGAGACAGGCGGACATTAAATTTGTCCCTATATATTATGATAATTGTGTGCTAGAGGCATCGCTCACTAATAGTGGCTCGCCCCACATTGTAATAATATTAAACGCCGGGGCGTTTATTCGGGGAAGGCGTTTATTCGAGGGGGGGGGGGGGGGGGGGGGCTCTTATTCGAGTAAATACGGTATATGAATTTAATGTTAAACCGTAATTTTACGACTAACAGTCAACACCATTAAAATAAATGCGAAAAAATGTATCTAACGGAATTCCTATTGGCTGTAGGCTGACTACACTATCGGTGGATGGACATGACAGTTAGTTGTCCATTTAAAAGTATGGACATAATTTATTTCAGTTCAAATTAAATATTTTTGACATTAATAAATTTTTGCATTTAAATTGATAGCTCTGATGGTATCCACAGGTTACTTAATATTCTAGAATATTATAATATCATAATAGGGCCTTTTGAGTGTTTCACTATTGAGGAAGTCTCGATGGTCAATATTTATGCTGAAAGGCCGAGATGACTTACAACAAATAAAACGACAAGTGGTGGCAAAAAGTAACATTAGTAAAAAATTAAGTTAAGTTAACAAAAAAAGTCGACTTTTTGGCCACCACTTAAATATTATTTATTCTAAATATAAAATCATCACGCTGCCGTTATCCGTCCATCTTACTTTTACTTTATAGGTTAAATTAAATTTAGACTTTTTACTGTATATATTCAGTTAGTAGAAACAAATAGTATTATTATGCTGTTATCTTTAAAAGTATGAAAAATTGGAGATACGAACATAATATACGAATTGTGATACGAAAAAATGAAAATAATATCCCGATTCGTATCGTATCCTATTCTGACCAGCGTAGGCTACCGCAGCGCAAGGTTGTGTACAGCCGGCGAAAAAGGTGCCCAGCAAACTTCAGGCGGCGTCTCTGCATGGTGATGCTGGGTCTTAGCAATTGAGTCGACCGCGTAGCTGCAGGTAAAAACTTGTTCGAATTACATCCCGGTAAAGTTGCTGTTATGAATAACTAAATCACATATTTATTAAACAAAAACAACTGATTCTTTACTCACAATATCAAAAATTACGAAAAAATTATCTGAAAAATGTCACAAAAAGAAACATGTCTTATATGAAAATACGTGGCACAATACTATAATCTATATGGATAGTCTGATTTTACGAGGCCCTAATTTCAGATTATAAACGCGGGACCATTCCCCCTGTATTACAGGTAACTTCCAAGAGAAAGCAACCGGTTGGGGATACGGCGATACAGAGAAGAGTTCAGTGGTATTCCTTTCCTATAACTAAACACTAAACCGATTATTGCAGTTCACCTATTTTTAATTATGTGGTGAAATTTAACGAAATATTATATTTGAAGGAACATTAGGTTGTATCTAATATCGAAACTGTAGTATTACAAGGTGTTGTTAATCACTTACAGTCGCACAAATTACCGCTTTGGCGCAAAATTTACAAAATTACTAAGTCAGTGATGCACCTCTAATGGTCCCTGAATGTAACAACATCTTGTTAACTATAAACCAGATTTCAACGTTTGGTGACAAATTATATTTTAATTTCGCATATTTATTTACTTAAAAAATTTATATGTGAAATAAGAAGCACTGGAGGCAACCCGAAGGCTTCTTTCTCTTGGCAGTTACCTATAAATCGTGGAGGCCGTATTATTTTTTACTCCCACGGTTGAATTAGCTCGCAATTCAACCCTTTTATTATTATACTTGTTCAGCATATAAAATAAAACAATGAATTTTACAGAACTAATTCTTAGAAAATAGGCAAATAATTATCATAATTCATTAATCATTATTTATTGGAAATGGCATCAAAAATAAAGTTTTTAGTCAGGAATAAGTATCAAACACATGGTTTAGCAGACCATAGTGACACATAGAGTTACAGAGTTCCAGAATAATATGAACCCTAATCCTGTTGTAGCAAATCAACCTCATAGGCCACTATCGATGCGTGGTCTAGTTTACCGGGTAACTTGTTCATACTCGCCTTAATCCGAGGGTGTTTACGCAACTTCTCGGCGCTGAGGGCCTTGGTTCGACCCTCGTAGAGAGCGGGATCCTCTAGAACACGACGTTTCGAGTTGGTCAGCGAGAGTACGTGTTGGCTGAGGGCGGCGCACAACTCCTGGGGTGCGACGGTGCTCTCCAGGGTGAGTTCCAACTCGAGGACAACGCGTTCCATATCCTTTAGGGAGAGAGCGTGGCGTTCCTGGGGGGCCATCTCGGGGGGAACGTCGTTCCTCGTCAGGTCCGACACCGACATACTCCGCACCCGCGCGAGCAGATCGGAACTGCTGCTGCGACGCGATGCGGTCGACGCGCCCAGGTTGGAGGCGAAGTCGTAGGTCTCGGTTCGCTTCCGTCGTTCGCGTCGCTTCGTACGGGGCGGCGGCACCGGCGGCGACGACGACGACGTCTCCAGGAGGGCGGCGATCGCAGAGTTCCGCTTCCGGCGGGACGGAACGACCGGTTGTTCCGACTCCGACTCCTCGCCGGACGCGAGCGGAGCCGCCGCCGTCAACTCCGCCAGAATCTCCGCCTCCGTGAGTCGCACTCTCCCACTCTGTCGGGGAATCTGGTTGGTTTTATTCCGTAGAACCACCGGCGTCGTGGATTCGTCGCCGCTGTTACCAGGACTACCGATCTCCTGATTGGCTAACAACCTATCCAACTGTCCGTGGATATCCTCGTTAGTTTCTACTTTCATTTCTACCGCCCCCGAATTTATTTCTCCGTTAACTATTCTACAGTTTTCTACAGATTTATTATCAGGTTTGTCTTCCAAGGAATTCTCGCGTAAACTTTCGTCGATTTGAGGGAGATTAACGGGACTGGTTCGGGACCCGCTGGGACTGGTTCGGGACCCCCTGGAACTGGTTCGGGACCCCCCTGGACTGGTTCGGGACTCAGGCGGGCCTTCCGCCGAGATGGGAGTAGCGATTTTAGCGATTATTGGATCAAAGTTATCCGAGATACCGTCGGTGCAGAGGAACACAATGTCTCCCCGGTCTACGTGAGTTAGAGAGAAGGTCAGGTTGTGCAGCTCGGGATGGCGGCCTACCACCGGTCCCAGTGCACCGCCGGTGTCTCGCATGTCCTTGTCGGCGTAGACATTGTGGGAACCCAAGGTTACCTGAGAGAGATAGAGGAATACGTTGTGATGGCGGAATAAAAAATCATACCAGATTAATATTTCCTATGAAATGTTCTAGAACAAAACATATCAAAGTTTAAGGGTCATAAAATGGCCCCAAGAGTTTTGCATTTTCTATTTATACAATTCCACACTTTGCTCTATTAGTTGATAAGTTTTGTTGAACAGTTTAACCAATGGGAAGTGAGAAAAGTGAAGTCCCACGAGGAGGTGGAAAATTTCTACCACAATCAACAAGCAGCTACTGATGGAGTGGATCAGCATGCATTCTCAACATTCCTGGGAGACTTTAATGCAAGTCTGCATCAATCACCTACATCGCATTGGGTCTATAGCAATAGTGTTAACCGAAATTCCGTCCATCTTCAGGATTTTATCTCTGGAAATGGATTGTTTTCGGCTGGAACCCAGTTCAAGAAGCGAACTGGAAAGCTATGGACTCATAGTGGACCCAGTGGTCACAGTCCCAGATAGACAATATTCTGTTTCTTAGGAAATACAGGAGCTCTATACAAGACTGTAATGCATTTACACTTCGACCCTTCTCCAGTGATCACCGCCTTATTGTGACCAAGGTTAGACTTAGTCTGCGTGCTAGCAGAACAACGAAATCTGCCTTGCCGCGGCATGACTGGTCCTCTCTGTTGCAACAGCCAAGTGTAAGATCTAGCTTCACACTACAGCTGAGCAACAGGTATGAGGTTCTTGCCTCTGAGGCGGCAGATCACTGCGAGGGCTATACAGCCTTCACAGAAGCAGTTAAGGGGGCTGTCAATTGGCTGTCAATTAGTGTTAAATGATAATATTGCTATTTTGTCATGGTCAACCACTGTATGGAAGGCCAAATAGCCTTTATAGTAAAATTTGAAAATTTGTAGGCTCCCCCTAGCGGCTGGTGGCGGAATTAAAGATTTCACTAAAATTGCTACGAGTCCCTCAATTTTGGTCCAAATTTCTCGAAACCAACTTTTTTGGACTCAGCGTGATCGACTCTACAAAAGTTATCTTATAGAATTTTTAATTAGCCAATTTTATTTTAATTAATTAATTTAATTAATTAATTATCATATTTTTAATTAAAAATGGCTAATTAGAAAAAATGGTAATATTTATCAAAATTCCATAAGATATCTTTTAAAGAGCTTCCAAAGCTCGTTCGAATGAGCCATAAACGAAGAAAATTGGTTCAAAAATGACGGAGGAGTAGTAATTTGAAAATGAAAAATGTCATTCCAAGAAAATGCCCTTCAAAGTTTAATCCATCCCGCCAAAATTGGCTGTCTGTGTTGTGGTTGGTTAATTATTTCTGGCACGAGGGATGCACACCAACGAGCTAAAATGTTCATTACGGGGGTTTTCGGGATCGCTGATTTCATTTCCGATGTCAGTTTTAGTTTTGGTGGAATCTAGTCTATCTGTCTGTCTGTCGGTCTTCTGTCTTTCTTACAATTTGACGGACAGACCGTCATACGGAAAAACAGTGATAACTCGAGAACTGAAATAGATCTCATTATGCGGTTTTCAGATTTTTAATCATCATTAAATTCTGCTCTAGGTCAAATAAACAAACAATAATTTGAAAATTTTACCTGAGGGGGGTATACCCCCCCCCCCCCCCCCCCCCCCCCTTAAGTTGGCAGCTGCAGAAACAGTTCCTGTATACCCTCGAAACAGGAAAAGTGCCCCCTGGACTGACAACAAAATTCAGAAGTGCCGAAATGACCTCTACAAGGCGCAGAAAGAGTCCCGACTCAAACAGACTACAGCGGCCAAGAATGCAGTTAAGGCTGCAGCTAGGCCCCTGAACAGGCATTACTCTGTTAATCTACAGGAGTTAATAAACCAACAGGTTGATGCCATCAATGATGCTAACGACAGCAGGTAATCATCCCAGGCATGGAAATCGATCAACTTGCTTACTGGGCGAAAAAGCCAACCAACCACCAAGGTTAAGGCAGAACCACCAGCCAATCGCCTCAATAATGGTTGGAACGCCCACTTTGAAAAGCTCCTCAATAATGACAGGGTATTGCCTGATAACTTTATAGAAGTAAAGGTGTCTCAGTCTGTACTCCCAGATAATCCCATTGGCGATATCTCCTTTGCAGAAGTGAAGGCTGCTGCAAAGAGCATTAAGACCAATCGTGCCAGTGGTGTAGATGGTGTTCCCCCTGAGGTCTTTAAAATACCTGAGTGTTTAAAGCTCATCTATCCCATCATAGTAGACGTGTACCGAACAACAAGAGTCCCGCAAGAAATGAAAACAAATAAGTTGGTGCCAGTTCCCAAGAAGCGCAACCTCACACTCTATGGTTCTTTTCGGGGAATCTCATTGATCTCGATTGCTGCAAAGCTTTACAATAGAATTCTATTAAATCGCATCAGGGATCCCATTGAGAGACTGCTCTGTGGAAATCAGAATGGGTTCCGTAAAGGTCGTGGGACCATGGAGCCCAATTTGGCACTAAGAAGGATAATTGAAGAGTTATCAAAAAAGAAAGACAGGCATCTGGCTGTTATCTTTGTTGACTTCTTCAGGCCTATGATTCAGTCTCTCGCTCACATATGTTCAGCATACTTTCATTATATGGGATTCCTGATGAAATTATTGCAGCAATCAGATCAGTATACGATGGTTCGACAACATTTGTGTCTACTGTTGACGGTGACACATAACCATTCGAAGTGTTATGGGGCGTCCTCCAGGGAAACACACTTGCACCCTTCTTGTTCATAATTGTGGTTGACTATGTTCTACGCATGTCCTTAGATCATCATAATGATGATGGGGTAACTGATAACTCCACCTACTGGCTCCAGAAGTCGAGGAAATCCTGCCAAGTACCTAACTGATCTAGACTTTGCTGATGACTTAGGAGTACTCTCAGAATCACTAGAGGGAGCCCAACGGCTCCTCAGCTCATTAGAACAGGCTGCTTCTAGTGTTGGTCTTTTTATTAACTCCAAAAAGACCAACATTTTGACAGTTAACTTTGAAAGTCCTCAGCAAGTATCTGACCGGATGAGCATAAGCTCAAAGGATGGTATGCTTGAGCATGTGGACGACTTCTGTTACCTGGGATAATGGATCCGCAAGTCAGGTGAGGACCTTCGAATACGTAAGAGAAAGGCATGGGCAGCCTTGAATAGGCATTCCAGGATTTGGAAGTCACAGAGAATTAATCGGAAACTTAAGGTCTGATAATTTAGAGCAGCAGTAGTTCCAGTACTCCTCTATGGGAGTCCATGCTGGGCTCTTACTGCTGAGGACACCAAATCTCTGGATGGCACATTCACAAGAATGCTACGCCGGGTTTGTTGTGTCAAGTACAATGCACACAACTCCAACCAGACACTTTATAACAGTGGAGGTGTCTCATTGGTTCCCCCAAGCTTGACACTGGAACAAAGTCGCCTCCGCTTTGCAGGACATTGCTTTCGCCGTGAGGACCTGCCAGTGCATAATCTTGCATAATTGGCGGCCTCATGGAGTGAATAAGCAAGGTGGACAGCCCATGACTTTCTTGGGACGCATCTTAAAGGACACTGGCCTTGAAGATGCGGATGATCTAGCAAATGTCATGGGTGATAGAGAGTTGTGGCGGCGCAATTTTGTCGACAAGCCGGCACAGCATTCTTAAAATTGCAGCTGCAATGCAGCATGCCGATCCTAGTAGTAGTAGTAGTAGTAGGTGTAGTCCCCAGACTCAGAAATGTAGGATAATGTTTCTGTTAATCTGTTCTTGTTAATGTGGTTGAAAAAATTAAATTAGAAACTACAAGTGTCGTTTTCTTATGACACGGACCAACACTATATATAATCGGTCTTCTGCATTGTAGCTGCACATTGAGATGCTCTGCTGGGTTAACAAATATTTCTGTCACCACCATTCAATCCACAATCGGCATGCCCCAATGCGGCTTGCATTAAGAATGCTATGCCGGCTCATCAACAAAGTTGCACCGCCACAAATCCCTATCAGCCATGACTTTCGCGAGATTATCCGCATCTTCCAGTCCTGTGTCCTTTTAGTGGCGTCTTTAGAAAGTCATGGGATGTCCAGCATGCTTATTCACTCCATGAGGCCCCCAAAGCACACGATTGCGCACTGGCTGATCCTCATGGCGAAAGTAAGGCCTTACAGGCCAACACAACCAATTAGTTCTACTCATCTCCGATTACCAAAAGGAGACAGAGTTTTAGAGTTGGTCTTTCAATTTCTTTATAAGCAATTTAAAATTGTCTATAGTGAAATCGCAAAGTCCGATCGAAAGTAGCCATTCTTCACATTAACCTCAATATTCTATCTTATAAATATATCAATAGAAAACTTGCGTGGTAAGAATTTTAAATATGTAACAATATCTCAATTTCGTTGAGAAAATATGAGAATGAGATATAGGAATTGACACAATGTTCTAGAACATTTTGTTTATATATGTAGAGTACAACACAATCATTTGTTGCCTCTTACTCATGAGATAAATAATTCGTTCTAGAAGTTTATATATTAATTAAATAGAATAAATGGGGTCAGAGTAAAACGCGGATCCGGATTCTATTTCCGTTTTAACATTTAACATTGTCCCTACGGAAGTCGATTTTTTTTACATTTTTATAAAAACCAAAAATAAAACTATAACCTGTTCTATTGACTTTAGTTTATTGTTTTGGTTAAAATAACGTGCCACTGTAACCTGCTCCTTTCCCTTAATTGATAATTTTGGAATCCGGATCCGGATCCGCGTTTTACACCTACCTGAATAAATGGCCTTCAGCGAACAATAATTCTTGCAATCTTCGAATGCCTATATCTCAGCTGTTTCTCAACAAAATTCAGATATTGTTACATATTTAGAATCCTTGCAACGCAAGCTTTCTATTGATGTGAAAAAATTACGACTATTGTGAAGAATGGCCACGATACGGAGGGTGCGATTTCGAAAAAGACACTTTTTTAAAACTCTTATAAAAAAATTTAAAGGCAAAATCGAAAATTCCGGCTTCATGGTAACAACCCCGTGAGTGGAACTAGTTGTGTTTCAAATTTCAAGCAATATGATAAAGATTTGTAGAAAAATTTGGAGCGG
Organism: Nemertoderma westbladi; assembly: GCA_032718475.1. Classification (NCBI taxonomy): domain Eukaryota; kingdom Metazoa; phylum Xenacoelomorpha; order Nemertodermatida; family Nemertodermatidae; genus Nemertoderma; species Nemertoderma westbladi. The sequence continues at coordinate 29,420 of JAUCBJ010009129.1, read as the reverse complement.
GTGGGGGGGATAATTATGTGAAAAAATGCGATGTGAAAATAAGTGTGAATCTTTGCTTTGGGATTGTGAAATTTGGGTTTGGCCTGTAATTCCACATAATTTTGTGAAAAAAAGCACAAATGTTTTTAAATTAAATAAAACATTTTAACACAAACAAAACAAAAAATTTGTTAACAAAAAACTCCGAGAATCCAAAATGAAATGAAACCAAACTTGGTAGTTGATTCACTTCACATGTAGGCAGCAGTGCAATATATTGGGTAAACCAATTTTCGCTCTGTTCGCATAATTATGTAGAGAATCACCCACTACCCAACCCACTCACCTACCTCCCCCATTGGGTAACAACCCTACAGAATTGTATTTTCCAAGAGTTGAATTTTAAAACATTTAAGCTGTTTTGTTTACCAGTCTAGGTGAATATTAAAGTAAACTGTTTACTGTTCATTAAGGGTGTGTGTGTGCCGGCTTAGTGTCTGTATATGCCAGCTTAGTGTCTGTATGTGCCGGACTAGTGTCTGTATGTGCCGGCTTAGTGTCTGTATGTGCCGGCCTATTGTCTGTATGTGCCGGATTAGTGTCAGTATGTGCCTGCTTAGTGTCAGTGTACCGGCTTAGTGTCTGTATGTGCCGGCCTAGTGTCTGTATGTGCCGGCCTAGTGTCTGTATGTGCCGGCTTAGTGTCTGTATGTGCCGGCCTAGTGTCTGTATGTGTCGCCTTAGTGTGTGTGTACCGGCTTAGTGTCTGTGTACCGGCTTAGTGTCAGTATGTGCCGGCTAAGTGTCAGTATGTGCCGCCTTAGTGTGTGTGTAACGGGTTAGTGTCTGTGTACCGGCTTAGTGTATGTATGTGCCGGCTTAGTGTCGGTATGTGCCGGCTTAGTGTCAGTATGTGCCGGCTTAGTGTGTGTGTACCGGCTTAGTGTCTGTGTACCGGCTTAGTGTCAGTATGTGCCGGCTAAGTGTCAGTATGTGCCGCCTTAGTGTGTGTGTAACGGGTTAGTGTCTGTGTACCGGCTTAGTGTATGTATGTGCCGGCTTAGTGTCGGTATGTGCCGGCTTAGTGTCAGTATGTGCCGGCTTAGTGTGTGTGTACCGGCTTAGTGTCTCTGTACCGGCTTAGTGTATGTATGTGCCGGCTTAGTGCCAGTATGTGCCGGCTTAGTGTCAGTATGTACCGGCTTAGTGTGTGTGTACCGGCTTAGTGTCTGTGTACCGGCTTAGTGTCTGTATGTGCCGGCTTAGTGTCAGTATGTGCCGGCTTAGTGTCAGTATGTGCCTGCTTAGTGTCAGTATGTGCCGGCTTAGTGTCTGTGTACCGGCTTAGTGTCAGTATGTGCCGGCTAAGTGTCAGTATGTGCCGCCTTAGTGTGTGTGTAACGGGTTAGTGTCTGTGTACCGGCTTAGTGTATGTATGTGCCGGCTTAGTGTCGGTATGTGCCGGCTTAGTGTCAGTATGTGCCGGCTTAGTGTGTGTGTACCGGCTTAGTGTCTCTGTACCGGCTTAGTGTATGTATGTGCCGGCTTAGTGCCAGTATGTGCCGGCTTAGTGTGTGTGTACCGGCTTAGTGTCTGTGTACCGGCTTAGTGTCTGTATGTGCCGGCTTAGTGTCAGTATGTGCCGGCTTAGTGTCAGTATGTGCCTGCTTAGAGTCAGTGTTTCGGCTTAGTGTCTGTATGTGCCGGCCTAGTGTCTGTATGTGCCGGCTTAGTGTCTGTATGTGCCGCCTTAGTGTGTGTGTACCGGCTTAGTATCTGTGTACCGGCTTAGTGTCTGTATGTACCGGCTTAGTGTCATGTGCCGGCTTAGTGTCAGTATGTGCCTGCTTAGTGTCAGTATGTACCGGCTTAGTGTCTGTATGTGCCAGCTTAGTGTCAGTATGTGCCGGCTTAGTGTCTGTATGTGCCAGCTTAGTGTCTGTATGTGCCGGCCTAGTGTCTGTATGTGCCGGCCTAGTGTCTGTATGTGCCGGCTTAGTATCCGTATGTGCCGGCCTAGTGTCTGTATGTGCAGGCCTGGTGTCAGTATGTGCCGGCTTAGTGTCAGTATGTGCCGGCTTAGTGTGTGTGTACCGGCTTAGTGTCTGTGTACCGGCTCAGTGTCTGTATGTGCCGGCTTAGTGTCAGTATGTGCCGGCTTAGTGTCAGTATGTGCCGGCTTAGTGTCAGTATGTGCCGGCTTAGTGTCAGTATGTGCCTGCTTAGTGTCAGTATGTGCCGGCTTAGTGTCTGTATGTGCCAGCTTAGTGTCAGTATGTGCCGGCTTAGTGTCTGTATGTGCCGGCTTAGTGTCTGTATGTGCCGGCTTAGTGTCTGTATGTGCCGGCTTAGTGTCTGTATGTGCCGGCTTAGTGTCAGTATGTGCCGGCTTAGTGTCTGTATGTGCCGGCTTAGTGTCAGTATGTGCCGGCTTAGTGTCCGTATGTGCCGGCTTAGTGTCCGTATGTGCCGGCTTAGTGTCTGTATGTGCCGGCTTAGTGTCTGTATGTGCCGGCTTAGTGTCTGTATGTGCCGGCTTAGTGTCTGTATGTGCCGGCTTAGTGTCAGTATGTGCCGGCTTAGTGTCCGTATGTGCCGGCTTAGTGTCTGTATGTGCCGGCTTAGTGTCTGTATGTGCCGGCTTAGTGTCAGTATGTGCCGGCTTAGTGTCCATATGTGCCGGCTTAGTGTCTGTATGTGCCGGCTTAGTGTCTGTATGTGCCGGCTTAGTGTCAGTATGTGCCGGCTTAGTGTCAGTATGTGCCGGCTTAGTGTGTGTGTACCGGCTTAGTGTCTGTGTACCGGCTTAGTGTCTGTGTACCGGCTTAGTGTCAGTATGTGCCGGCTTAGTGTCAGTATGTGCCGCCTTAGTGTGTGTGTAACGGGTTAGTGTCTGTGTACCGGCTTAGTGTATGTATGTGCCGGCTTAGTGTCGGTATGTGCCGGCTTAGTGTCAGTATGTGCCGGCTTAGTGTGTGTGTACCGGCTTAGTGTCTGTGTACCGGCTTAGTGTCAGTATGTGCCGGCTAAGTGTCAGTATGTGCCGCCTTAGTGTGTGTGTACCGGCTTAGTGTCTGTGTACCGGCTTAGTGTATGTATGTGCCGGCTTAGTGTCGGTATGTGCCGGCTTAGTGTCAGTATGTGCCGGCTTAGTGTGTGTGTACCGGCTTAGTGTCTCTGTACCGGCTTAGTGTCTGTATGTGCCGGCTTAGTGTCAGTATGTGCCGGCTTAGTGTCAGTATGTGCCGGCTTAGTGTGTGTGTACCGGCTTAGTGTCTGTGTACCGGCTTAGTGTCTGTATGTGCCGGCTTAGTGTCAGTATGTGCCGGCTTAGTGTCAGTATGTGCCGGCTTAGTGTCTGTATGTGCCGGCTTAGTGTCTGTATGTGCCGGCTTAGTGTCTGTATGTGCCGCCTTAGTGTGTCCGGCTTAGTATCTGTGTCCGGCTTAGTGTCTGTATGTGCCGGCTTAGTGTCAGTATGTGCCGGCTTAGTGTCAGTATGTGCCTGCTTAGTGTCAGTATGTACCGGCTTAGTGTCTGTATGTGCCGGCTTAGTGTCAGTATGTGCCGGCTTAGTGTCTGTATGTGCCGGCTTAGTGTCTGTATGTGCCGGCCTAGTGTCTGTATGTGCCGGCTTAGTGTCTGTATGTGCCGGCTTAGTATCCGTATGTGCCGGCCTAGTGTCTGTATGTGCAGGCCTGGTGTCAGTATGTGCCGGCTTAGTGTCAGTATGTGCCGGCTTAGTGTGTGTGTACCGGCTCAGTGTCTGTATGTGCCGGCTTAGTGTCAGTATGTGCCGGCTTAGTGTCAGTATGTGCCGGCTTAGTGTCAGTATGTGCCGGCTTAGTGTCAGTATGTGCCTGCTTAGTGTCAGTATGTGCCGGCTTAGTGTCTGTATGTGCCGGCTTAGTGTCTGTATGTGCCGGCTTAGTGTCTGTATGTGCCGGCTTAGTGTCTGTATGTGCCGGCTTAGTGTCTGTATGTGCCGGCTTAGTGTCTGTATGTGCCTGCTTAGTGTCAGTATGTGCCGGCTTAGTGTCAGTATGTGCCGGCTTAGTGTCCGTATGTGCCGGCTTTGTGTCAGTATGTGCCGGCTTAGTGTCCGTATGTGCCGGCTTAGTGTCCGTATGTGCCGGCTTAGTGTCTGTATTGGCCGGCTTAGTGTCTGTATGTGCCGGCTTAGTGTCCGTATGTGCCGGTTTAGTGTCTGTATGTGCCTGCTAAGTGTCAGTATGTGCCGGCTTAGTGTCCGTATGTGCCGGCTTAGTGTCTGTATGTGCCGGCTTAGTGTCTGTATGTGCCTGCTTAGTGTCAGTATGTGCCGGCTTAGTGTCCATATGTGCCGGCTTAGTGTCTGTATGTGCCGGCTTAGTGTCTGTATGTGCCGGCTTAGTGTCAGTATGTGCCGGCTTAGTGTCAGTATGTGCCGGCTTAGTGTCTGTATGTGCCGGCTTAGTGTCTGTATGTGCCGGTCTAGTGTCTGTATGTGCCGCCTTAGTGTGTGTGTACCGCCTTAGTGTCTGTATGTGCCGGCTTAGTGTCAGCATGTGCCGGCTTAGTGTCTGTATGTGCCGGCTTAGTGTCTGTATGTGCCGGCTTAGTGTCCGTATGTGCCGGCTTAGTGTCTATATGTGCCGGCTTAGTGTCTGTATGTGCCGGCTTAGTGTCTGTATGTGCCGGCTTAGTGTCTGTATGTGCCCGCTTAGTGTCAGTATGTGCCGGCTTAGTGTCCGTATGTGCCGGCTTAGTGTCTGTATGTGCCGTCTTAGTGTCTGTATGTGCCTGCTTAGTGTCAGTATGTGCCGGCTTAGTGTCCGTATGTGCCGGCTTAGTGTCTGTATGTGCCGGCTTAGTGTCCGTATGTGCCGGCTTAGTGTCTGTATGTGCCGGCTTAGTGTCTGTATGTGCCTGCTTAGTGTCAGTATGTGCCGGCTTAGTGTCCGTATGTGCCGGCTTAGTGTCTGTATGTGCCGGCTTAGTGTACGTATATGCCGGCTTAGTGTCTGTATGTGCCGGCTTAGTGTCTGTATGTGCCGGCTTAGTGTCTGTATGTGCCGGCTTTGTGTATGTATGTACCGGCTTAGTGTCTGTATGTGCCGGCTTAGTGTCCGTATGTGCCGGCTTAGTGTCTGTATGTGCCGGCTTAGTGTCTGTATGTGCCGGCTTAGTGTCTGTATGTCCTGGCTTAGTGTCAGTATGTGCCGGCTTAGCGTCTGTATGTGCCGGCTTAGATCAGCTTGTAAGATATAAATAAGTAAAAGGTAAATTAAGTATATTTACAACCCCCTTCTATACCTCACGGATTCCGTGCTCCTTGCTCCACACGTACGCGTAACTGTCGCCCACATTGAGACAAACACAAGATAACTTATTCTCGTCGCCGCCACTGAGAGGCGCCACGAAGGCGCAGCACAAGGTGGTGAGTCCGCCGTCCTTGGCGAGGATCCGGTCGTGAGCCGCCTGGAAGGCCTTGAGAAGATGGAAGGCGACGTCGTGGGTGGAGCTGGGGGGAGTGCGAGCGGAGTAGAGCTCGGCGTTTAGGTAACACATGGCCCCGTGGACGGCTGCGCGGGCGGCTAACTGCGACTTGCGACCCCAGTTTACCCCGTCGGCTACCAGCAGCACCCCGCTGTTACCGCGAGCACAGATAGCGAAGGCGTCGGCGTTGGGCTCACCGGACTGTTTACCGTTCAACGGACATTGGTCGTAGAGCGACAACGATATCCCATACGCCTTGGCCGTCTTCTTATTCCAACAGGAAGAACCTAGAGGAAAGGTAACTTTACATTACAGTCATATACAATACGGATATCATAGTCATATACAGAGACGCTAAAGGGACATTTTGAAATCTTGAGCGCTCTTAATAAAGTATACTTGTTTTTATTAACACTTACCTAGCAATCTTTAGTTACCGGTATAATTTTAATTATATATCTTTAATTATAAGATTCTGTCAAAAATTACAAGACAGGGAGGGGGGTGACGTCTAGCCCACGCAAATCCAATCGCGGTGAAATAACAAAGTTATTAATGAACAGAAAGGAACAGGTCACAAAGTTCACGTCATTCTAACTAAAGCAATAAGCGAAAGTCAATAGAACAGGTTACAGTTTCATATTTTCTCGAAATCAGCTGCTATATGCGTCGATGTTCCACTGGAGATGATATTTGATCATTCTGTCATTGATTGCGTTCATCGATTGAGTCCCCTATCCCCATCCCAACATCCAGTGCAGGACTGAGAGGGAATTCGCAGAGAGGGGGTGGAATCCACTCCCCTGCGGTAACACCGGAATCCTTAAAGTTCTAAAGGGTGCGCCGGATTTATCAGCAACATTGAAAATACGGGTGAAATTTCGACCTTTTTTTTAACAAACGCGTTAAGCTTGGCGCGATGGCATGCAAAAAGATGCCCTCAATCCAGCAGGCGCACCAGCAACCAGCCTCTATCATCCAGGCCAGCAACCAGCACAGCCTCTATCGTGTCCTGTACAATACAGCAATATTAGTTTTTATTATGTTATAAAAACAATAAAAGAACAACAGAAAGTTGAAATGAAATGCAAACTACAGAACTAACCTGCGACACGACGGGTGGTAGTACCTTTCCGGCCCAGCAGTCGATGTGGCTCGATAGATCCCATCCAGTCCTCCTGACCAGCGTACGAAGCAAACATCTCCGGATTGAGGTTGGATATCCCTTCTTCGGGAATTTCGTTAGGTTTCTTACCGTACCAAATGTTCGGATGGGCGGGATGCTGCTTCCGGCACAGCGGCATGATACCGTTATCAGGGTACCGTATCAACTTATCAGAAAATATAGAAAATAGACCTCTGCGCCTATGCAATACCGTATCTGAAAATGTCCAATATTAGCAGGTCAGTTTCAGTAGGCCTACTGCAGTAGGCCTACCGGCAACCTCTAACCCGTACACTTTGAATGGTCAAATGAAAATGATGTATGTTGATGTGTAGGCCTACTGCACTACTGCAGTACCGTACTCCTTTATCTGTTTATTGTGCTCTAAAGTTTTAAAGTATGTACATATATATTCAATATTCTACCTTTAATTACTATAGTGATTAGTGACATATATATATTCAATATTCTACCTTTAATTACTATATATTCTACCTTTAATTACTATCAGACTATGAGTGCAATCATATAGGCCTATATATAGCAGTATAGACGGAAGAGAAATAAATAAATTGAACTCCCGTTACCGGTAACTATTACCGGTGCTTAGATCGTGGCTTTTCCAGATAACATTATTCCATTTTGTATAAAACAAGTGATGTGGTTGGAGAAACCTGCTAGGGGCTGCTACTAAGCAGCAACCAATCACGTTAATCCTGTTTAACACAGAGTCAATGAGAATGGAATATTGCTAACATGAAAAAGTTCATGTTGACATTATTCCAAAGTAATCAGATATTACAGCAATTAAGCTGCTACCTGCTAGTGTTAGTCAGTTAGTAATTGAGTAAGCCATATAATATTATCAGTATGGTCTGATGGTACAATACCAGGCATAATATATGCACAGATGCAAGAAAAAAAACGTATAAGTGGATTAGTTTAATTACAATGATGTAAACTGTGAATGAAATATTTATAGTTAAGTCCGGTTTAGTAATAAACATACTGTACTTATACAATATCTCATTGAAGTACTTGCCACGTAGTAATATGCAATGTGGGCAAAAATGCAGGTCTCACATATCAGTTCATCACCCCGAATCTCGTGTTGCGTTTTATTCACACAACTTTTATGATACCAACCACTTCGTGCAAACGGGGTGTAAATGCTACGCCGTAACGCCGACAACCGACCGCACGACAATTAAAGCTAATTAATGTTATTTATTAATTGAGGGAAAGGAACAGGTTACAGTGGAAGGTTAGTCTAACCAAAACAATAAACGAGAGTTACGAACTCAGGTTACATTTTCATATTTGCTGTTGTCGGCAGTGGTTGCCGGTTGTCGGCGTAGTGTTTACACCCGTGCAAACGCTACATCCTATCCATTCAATTGGTCCAAGGTCTGTCTGTAGCATTCCCGAAACGCGAGTAGCAAAAAGAACAATGCTGGCAGGCTGGACAACGTGGAAATGGTTTAGTTTCGCTGTTTGTTCTCCTTTTATCAATTTTTTGTTTGTGTCTCGATAACACAGAGGTTGTTGTGTACTTATTATCTCATAAATTACATTCCACTACTTTTTTAATCGTCTCATTACTGCTCCCATGCTGCCATGTGGGGCGAGACACGAATGGCGAGCCATCAGCGAACTGATATATTTACACTATGGCCGTTTTTCAAAAGTCTGTGTGTGTGTGTGTGTGTGTGTGTCGGAAGCCATAAATGTCGGAAGCCAAAGAGCACTAATTTGAGCGAATGATATATCGGTTAGCAAGGCAGCTAGCTACTTGCAGACCAATCATAGGTGGCCTGCAGCAGGCTGGGTTGGTTAAGTAGTAATCTCAATAAATAGGACCCAGCAGGATCTACTGTGATTGGTTCTTGACTTACATTGGTAAGAACCAGCAGTAAATCTTAAATTAGCTTTTTTCAGTTCACATATTGTTTATAATCATAAACACAAAATTATTCAATTATTCATTTTTGCAATGTACCGGATGGGTGCTAGCGAGGTAGGCCTAGCAGGTCGTCAGTCCGTCATTCTACAAGTTGGATCTTGACTCTATCATGTGCGTGCATCTATATGATGCAGACCATCCTGAGCCCGTGAACATGAATTGTAAAGGCTTTCTCGAGGCTGATTATTTTACACATTTACTTGATACTTGCATGAATGCGTCTTTGAGGTAAAATTGCATTATTCTTCAGTTGTTTTGTTATCTGAGAAATAACAGCATCATCGTAACCGCTCTGCTGACACTTTGCAGAATAAATTCTACCTGACCATAGCTGCGTGTTGGGAGGACGCCGACCAGTTTGCGGTTCTTCAGTCTGCCACTAGGAGGCGAAATGTCTGAAAGTGAAAATCTTATCCTATTTGGTTATTTGATTATTATTATATGATAAAAATATTTGATTATATTATATGATTTTTAGCTGATACTTAGGTCCTTTACACAATATGTTTATAATGTTTTTTTGCTGATACCAAACAGAGTATACTACACCGTAGGGTGTGGTGTGTATTTGGGCTTGGGGAGACGATGACCAATCTACAGTTCCCCAGTCTGCCGCTATTAGGGGATGAAATGTCTGAATGAGGAAACCTACAATTTTGTTGTTTCTTGGCACTTAGCAGACAGTCTGCCACTAGGGGACGAAATGTCTGAAATTACAACCTTCCATTTTAATACGATAGAGTTGCTGCAGTGACCTACTGCACTATAGGTTATGTTTGCGAGGACGCTAACCACTACTCTGCAGTTATACAGTTTTCCACTAGGGGAAAATATCACACAGTTTAAACCTTTTCCCATTTTATTATCTACTACAACATAAAGCCTTATGTTTATTATTGTATGTAGCTGCAATTAAAGCGGCATCAGTCTGTTTGTTTGAGAGAATGCTCACTTATGTAAAGTTTTGTTAAGTTAATTAATTTATTTATTTATGTTTGATATTGTCCATTGATTGATTGACTGTATAGAAGCTTGTGAACTAGAAAGCCGTGGCCGAAGGCCACGGGGTTTCTAGTGTTATATATAAATATGCATTGTCTGTCTGTGAGTCTATGAGTCTGTCCATGCTATACCCTCCGACACACGAGCACCAATCTGAGCAAATGATCGAAAGATCTCATCCCGAGCACGTAAACTATCGCTATCTCGAGGCTAATTTTATTTGTTTGTTTGCGTGAATGCGTATTTTGTGTGGGGCGAGTCATGAACGGCGAGCCATCAGCGAACTGATATAATTATACTATGGCCGTTTTTCAAAAGTCTGTGTTTGTGTGTGTGTGTGTGTGTGTGGGGGTGTGTGTGGGGGTGTGTGTGTGTGTGGTGGTGTGTGTGGGGGTGTGTGGGGGGGTGTGTGTGGGGGTGGGGGGTGTGTGTGTGTGTGTGTGTTTTATTTTTTCAAGTGATTTGCGTTAATAAATGTATTTTTAATTGATTTAAACATAATTGACATTGTAAATTCATACGCTGATTCCATTCTCCCCCATAGAGCCTAAGGCATGACAAGGGCAGCCGTGCCCAATAATATTTCTTGAAGTTGTACATTACTAACATGGCAAGGTGAAGTCATTGACTGCAAGCCAGTGCCTAGGCTAGCACACAAGGACATGGCCTAACCTGTAGTAGTCTAGTAGAAGGAATAGCGCTCCTTCAATACATCTCAACAGACATCAATTCATTTGCCTGTGCCTACCATAACATAACATATAAGCTTGATTTCCAATCACCTCTCACCACAATTATTATTAGTAATTAAAAGTTTCAATTCGATTTGTCTTTCCGTTATCTGGTTATTCAGTTATTGCATTATTAATAAATAAATGTTTTAAAATATATCTTACGAAATATGGTTAATAATTAAAACGTGTCGCTATCATTCTCGCTGTGGGGGTTTTAAGGGGTGCTGATTACATTTCTGATGTCAGTTTTCACGTTTACATAAATCTAGTCTGTCTGTCTGTCGGTCATTCTGTTAGTCAGTCTGTCAAAACATAAAAAATAATTCAAATTAACTAACATTCTCGCTATGGGGGTTTTAAGGGGTGCTGATTTCATTTCTGATGTCAGTTTTCAGGTTTACATTAATCTAGTTTGTCGGTCTTTCTGTCAGTCAGTCAGTCTGTCAAAACTTAAAAAAGAATACAAACTAACTAACATTCTCGTTATGGGGTTTTAATGGGTGCTGATTTCATTTCAGATGTCAGTTTTCACGTTTAATAAATCTAGTCTGTCTGGCTGTTGGTCTGTCGGTCTTTCTGTCAGTCAGTCTGTCAAAACTTAAGAAAGTATACTAACTAACCAACATTCCCGCTATGGGGGTGTTAAGGGTTGCTGATTTCATTTCTGATGTCAGTTGACACGTTTACATAAATCTAGTCTGTCTGTCTGTCGGTCTTACTGTCAGTCTGTACTACTGTACTGTGGTTGGCATTACGCCATATACCTAACATTGATAATACAGTCTACAATAAAGCCTATCTACAGTACAGAATGGATTTTTTGCCATTAAGAGTGTCTCACTAAATGTCTTTAATACTATCCACCAGTATACCTAGACCAAGAGCCTTCCAATAAAACATGTATTGCAGCATGACGTCCACTGCACGTCTTAGTGTTGTCCATGGTGACATGCACTGGACGTCATAGGCTCTAAGGGGTTAAGCAACACGGTCCCTACTTCGCCCTGTCGACACCCCAGCCATTTTTCACCAATCCTTTCCACCAATCGTTTTTAAATTTTTTTGTTATGGGTGAAAGTTCTAGAACATTAGTAGATATGTTTTTTATGATAGCTACCGGTAGTGTTTTTTTGCTAGCTAGTATTTTTATAAATTATAAAAAATGTGAAAGTCCATGATATTTCAGGTTAAACTGTTGAAGAATATATTAATGACCAAAATAATTTCCAAAAATTACTAGCTAGTAAAAAATACTAGCATTATACCATAAAAAATCTACTAAGGTTCTAGAACATTCACTAATATAAAAAAGCACTCAAAATCACAAAAAAATAAAGGTTAAAAAACTCATTCGGGACCCTTTTGCTTAAGGAGTCAAAATTGTAGAAAAAATTCCCGAAGTTTGCGACGTTTGCGAAATTCGCGACGTTTGCGAAATTTGCGAAGAATCCGTCAGTTTCTGTGTCCTAATGGGTTCGTGCCAAAACAATCAAATCTTACACACTTAACACACACTAACTAATTTAAAGTGGGTATTAGTATGCCTGAATAATTAAATAGAAATTAAATTAATGAACGCTATTTCAACATAAAATCTACGGAATCAATACACAACACACGCACACTACTGAATTTAAAAATTTATATAGATTGCAACTTTTATTTGGCTACCTTTTAATGGGTGACTAATTTAATTATTCAACCCTATATATTTGTAGCCTTTTTAATTTGTGCCTTTAATTGAATCAAACATTAAACTAAAATATATGTCACAATATTGGTCTGTCTGTAGCTGGTCAATGAATCCCTCATAAATTTGTTAATTAGTCGCTGCTCAGTCATTGAACATTTGAACACGTGCTGCTCGAAGACCCCACAACGTGTAACTACTGTGTACCATGAGAAAGAATAAGGCCCCTTTAAGGCTTAAAGTATTGAATTAACAAAACCTGCTATCTATTAGGTATTGGCTACTAGATTACAGTAATTACTGTTGCTTCAATTCTTAATAATTTGCTTTGCTGTACCTACTGTTCTTCTGCCTGACGCCTGAATGCTTTCGGTATAACTTGTATAATGAAACAGACAAGGCCAGTCTCAAGGGTAGGTGTAGGGCCTAATAGAATAGTGAATACAGATACTGAGATATGGAATAATGTTAACCTGAACTTTTTCATGTTAGCAATATTCCATTCTCATTGACTCAGTGTTAAACAGGATTAACGCGATTGGTTGCTGCTTAGTAGCAGCTTTCTCCAACCACATCACATGTTTTATACAAAGTGGAATAATGTTAACTGGAAAGCCACGATCTAAGCACCAGTGTAACTATTCCTGTATTCTGCCAGTTATTCAGTTGTTCTTTTGTTTTTATTCTGTGCCCTCTCCAGTAGGCTGCCTCCAGTGCATGGGGTCTGTAGTAAACTTAATTTTCGCAATATTTCCAGCAGTCCGTATATGTACTGTCAGACTGTGCCCGCATTGGAATTGGAATTTGAATTTTTTAATTGAGAAACAAAGTACTGAAGTAAAAAGAAGCATAATAGGCCTACTAATACACAACAGTTAAATTGGGTGAGTACACCAAAGGTTCTGTACAAAACAAAGAGGTAAAGTCGCGTTAGGCCCCAAAGAGCGTTTAGTACTGTAGGGACGTTAAGCACCATATTTTGGAGGAATTGTGCATTTTGTGATAAAAGCACCAAAACTTACTAATAATAATAATAATAAAACTTCGTATATTTCCGGTACTCATATATAGGTGAAATACATGAGGCAGCACCGCACATTGAAGTACTTCAGCTGATAATATAGGAAATACGTGTCAAAGTTCCACAGCAGGGTCAGGCCCGCCGAACTACAGTACACAATACTACAGTAGACCGGGAAATAACTACTGTACGACTCGGACAGGGACACAGAATCAACAGTTCTCGCATGAGCCACTCCAGATCATGTTGATTTAATTAATTTCCTCATATCGATTGTAGTGGGTTAAAAATTTTATTTGAATGATTTTCTTATAATGTTTATATTCTGTAAGTTGCTTTGTAATTGTTTCAAGTTGGTTCCAAGTTTTAATTAATGCTATCATGATACTGGAGTGGCCATAATTATTATTTGTTTTTGGTAATTTTATATTTCCCGTTCGATTATTTTGTATTTTTTCATTATATTTATTATTTAGAATGAATGGTAATTGTAGTGTAGCAAAAGGCAAGGTTAGGTTGTTAAGGTATCGGTAGAAGAAATTAAGCCCTGTATATTGTCGTAGTGAGTATAGATTAGGTAGCTTAGCTAGTGTACGTAATTGGGTGCCCGTCATATCTCTTATTCGTTTACTGAAGACAACTCGTAATCCGTAATTTTGCTGCTTTTCAAGACCGTATAGTAATTCCTTGTAACCGTGTTTATTATGTAATGGTAATAGTAAATTGCTACAGTAGTTGTGATAAGGTAGAACAGTTGCTTTAAATATATTGAGTTTTGTTTTAACTGTAAGTTGGCCTTTAATCCTACGTAGACAAGAAATTGCATAACTCATTTTGTTTGAAGTTGATGTAATTTGTTCTTTCCAATCCAGTTTATTGTCGATCAAGACACCTAGATATTTTATTGTAGACGATTGTTCTAATTCACCTTTACTAGTATTTAAATGTATTCTGTTAGTTTCCGATGTGCGCGTTTTTGGTGAAATTAGCATGAATTCTGTCTTTTTTGTATTCAAAAAAAGGTGCATTTTAGAGAATATGTTTTCTAGATCATCTATTTGGTGTGCCAGTGTTTCTGTAGCAATTTTAGCGTCTGTATGTGAGTAAAATATTAGTGTATCGTCTGCGTATTGAACTAAGTCTAGGTTGTGAAAAGTCTTGATGTCATTAACGTATAACAGAAATAATATAGGCCCGAGCTGTGTCCCCTGCGGAATGCCCCTATTTAGAATTTCCCAGTCTGATGTGGTCCCGTTTAATTTTACCCTTTGTGGTCTGTCTTTTAGAAAGTTTTTAATTAGAGTTATTGCAGTATTATCTAATCCTAATGTTGCTAATTTATTTAGTAGTGTGACATGGTCTAATGAATTGAAGGCTTTGGCTAAATATAGTGCTGCTACTGCTACATATTTATTGTTATCTAATTGTGCTTTCCATGTTTCAGTTGTATATACTATTGCATCAGAGGTTGAGAATCCTTTCCTAAAACCAAACTGTTTTTTATTTATTAGCTTATTAGAGTTTATAAATGACATTAGTTGAATAAGTATTATTTTTTCGAATATTTTTTCTATTGTAGACGTTACAGATATCGGGCGATAGTTTTCTGGGTCAAGAACATCACCTTTTTTAAAGACTGGTGTTATTTCAGTTAATTTTAGGTTTTCTGGAAATTCTGACATTGTAAGACATTGGTTAATTATATGAGTTAACGGAGAAACAAGTTGGAGTCTAATTAATTTTATTATTTTAGGTGGAATAGTAGATGGTCCATTTGGTTTATTTGTATTTAGTTTATCAAGTACATCCAGCATATCTAACTGTGTGATATTTGAAAATGTGAATGGTGTTGGGTTTGTGTTTTTATTTTGGGTTATGTTTATTGTATTATCATTAGTTTTTGTTGTCTTAGAGTTTGCCTTTTGTAATAGTCCTTTGTCATGTCTGATTCCAGCCGTAGTACCTAATTTTAAATATACCTTATTAAATATATTAGCGATTACTTTACTAGTAGATTGGATTATACCATTGCCATCGCGAATGCGTTGTACGTAGCCAGAATTTTTGTGTTTATTAATGATAGCATTTATTATGTTCCATCTTGACTTCGCGTTGTTATTGTTCTGGAATTTATTTTTCATGTATTTATTTTTTAGGGAGCTGTTCAAGTGGTTAGATTTATTTCTCGCCATTTTAAAATTTTTTAAATCTGTTTCTAATTTTGTTGCTCGCCATATATGAAGTTTTTCCAGTTTGTCTTTAGTAAGCTCGTTGAGTTCATTAGTCCACCATGCTGGATTATGGCTGGGTTTTTTATTTTCATTAATTAATATTGTTTTAAAAGGGGCATGCTTATCAAGTGTTAACTCAATTTGCCTCTCTACATAGTTAAGGTTAAAGTTCACATCTGCGCTATTATATATTGGTGTCCACTCAATTTTTGCAATATCTTTGATAAAATTAGTATTAGAAAATCCTTTGAAGTCCCTATATGTGTGTCTTTTCTTTTCGTTTGTTTTTTCACGAGTGTTGTAGTCTATATTTGCAATTACAGCTTCATGGTCAGAGAAGTTACAGTAAAGTATTGTAGTATCATTAATATTTGTTTCATTACTTTTAGTTGTTATAATAAGGTCTAGTAGTGAATTCTTGGTTGTTCCATAGCGTGTTGGGTCTGTTTTATTTAATTAGGAGCCCGCTTGACAGCGGGATACTTACTGTAAGAATCTTCAGGATACATTACATTGACTGACACTGACTGACTGATAATTATCTAGGTTAAGGCACTTCCTGCCTGGCGATTTTGATTAAATTTTGCAAGTACATTGCTTTTGAGGTTCATAATCGCGTTACAAAATTTCAGATCGATTCTATGTGTGGTATTCGATATATTTAGTTTTTTGACATTGTTTTGTCGCGAAATTAAAAGCAATGGTAAAATAACAGCTGGTGTTCATGATGAAATATGGCTTAATATGTTATACACAGTCATAGTAAAACGTATTGGTTGCCAAGTTTTACTAGTAGGCTATAAGGAAAGTCAATGTTTACTCACACATAAGCTGTTGGTTTCTAATGTATTACCCCATAAGCTGATTGCTCTCCCAGTGCTTCCTAAGGGTATATCTACAATAAGGTTACTCACTCTGCTATGTTAGGGGGTGGATCAGGAGAATGAATTTTAGTTACACAAAGCAGTGTGTTGTGTCCTATTGCAGTCGATACTCACTGTGGATTGCAAAATGTTTTATAGTTGACCTACACTATAATACAGTAGTTGCATGTATTTAAGGAGCCCGCTCTGGCCTACTGCCTAACTTAGCAGTAATACCTATATTACATATACACATATTAAAAATATTCTTATTTTTTTTATTACATACGATTTTTTAGCTGAAACGATTTTTTAGCTGAAGCATTAATAGTGTAAATTAATTTAATTATATTTTAATACCATTACTACATTGGCATACTGTAAGATAAGTTTTAATATTTCTTACAAATAGTGGTGCGAGCATAAATCAAATCACGCAAATTTAAAAGAACCGGGTGTGTTGTCATAGCAAAGTTTCAGTTTTTATTATGTGGGACGAGCCACAAAGTACTGCTGAGAAAGACTGAAAGGTTCAAAGACTGTATGTCAACAATGTTATTATTATTATAGTCTGCGCCACAAACAGAATATGCCAAATAATTAAATTAGCAATATAAATTTCAGAAAAATAGCTATCGGACTTGGCTGAAGAAATCGAATTATAATCCACTTAGTTTGTTATATTGATGATATTATTACTCTCTGGGAATGTGTTGGAATGGGAGATTGTAAATTATTATTGAACAGTAAATATTACATATCCCATAAAAGTCGTCATAATTAATTGTGTAGAAACAATTGTTCACCTTCTCGTTTAGATTAATTAGTAAATAAATAAATTAGTTTAGATATTTTCTGTTAGCGAATTTATTTCGAATAATAAAAAAGTGTGTAGGCCGATTGTATGGTTGTTTAATTTGCGTTATTATTTTTCGCCGCGACCTAGACTTCTATTAATTGTTAAATCTAATGGTTTTCAAAAAGAAAGGTAACCGTACCTGTACTGGTAAATCTAACTTGTTATTTATCTGGTTGTGAATCATGGGCATTTTCTTATAAATATTCGGTTGTTAGTGGCAGCAAAGTTTCATTTTTTATTATGTGGGGCAAGCCACAAAGTCAGCTATGTATCATCACACCATTTAGACAATTGTTTAGTTTAGTATTGGCTAGGATTCTTCCCCCCGGGCTCCTTCCAGCCAGCTTGCTGGCTCTCTAGTATTACTAGGTTATATTTGTTGGTGAGATCCTTAAATTCTGTTGTGTATTTGTCATTGGTGTTTAGAATGTCAATATTGAAGTCACCCCCTATTAATATTTCAGTCTTTGGGTTAATATTTCAGTCTTTGGGTTATGAAGTGCGTTTTCCAGTTCTTCGCTATAATCCAGTATAAAATCCTTTGAGTTTGGAGAGGTGGGTGGGTTGTAGACAATGTTAACTAAGTATTTGCTATCTACTTCTACCCATGCAGATTCATAGCGGACTTTGTTATTATTTAATAGATCTGGACGTGGTTTAAGAGTCATATTATCGGGAACATAAAGTAATACTCCTCCACCCTTTTTTCGTTTCCTATCTTGTCGATAAAGAGTATAGCCCTGTAAATTTACGGACCGATTTGAGTGCTTCCTTTTTAACCAAGTCTCAGTAATCCCCACTATTAAATTGGTTGTAATGCCCGATAATATGTCTTTTAATTCATCATAGTTTTTAACGAGACTGCGAGAGTTAAGGATCATGTATTTTAACCGATTTGGATTATTTAATAGGTATTCTCTGATACTCAAATTATTACTTTTTACCTTAATGTTTTTAATTTTTGTAATATTAGTTTTTAATTTTTTAATTCTTGTAATGGGTCCTGGGTGTAATTGTATGTCACCACATAGTTCAATTATAAGTAATATAGTTAGGCAGTGCATTATGTGTATGTTAATTATTAGAGTGTAGAACAAGGCAATTGTATTAAATACAAAAACGCAATTATTATTAATCTTTTTATAGTTCGTGTTGGATAAATAGTCTGATGCATTTTTTGTAGAGGAGTGTTCATGTGTGTGTTTGTAAAATTTTAGATGTACGCCGCCAGGTTGCCACCATGTAGTAGAACTGAGAAATACTAGGATTAGTACATACAGGTTTAGATTTAAATGTTTTCTACAGTATTTAACTAGTCCTATAGTAATAGGGGCAAGCATAATAATATGTCCTAACAGTAAAATGAATATATATAGAGCTAGTGAATAGTTATGTAGTGCGGAGAAGTTAGTTGTAATTGACGTAATTAATATGGGAGAAATTAATAAAGCGATAAATAGGTAACATGCTATAAGTAATATATTTTGTGGATTAATATTATTATATTTATGACAGCACCAGTATATATATTTATATAATGATCGATAAAATATTGTCCCCGTTTTACGAGAACTGTTGATTTGCGTGCTGTTTTCCGAACCGAATACCGCACCATGTAACCGAAGCTACAAATATTAATTAATAATATACACAGGTAAGAAGTAATGTGGCCAGGCAATATGATGTTAACGCCCCCCTGCTGTGAAATATTTGATACCAAATCGGATATATAATAAAAATACCAGAAAGAGCATGTAATGGTTATTACGTTAAAAGATTCTATCAGCAGTATAACTGTATGGAATGAATACCGCAATAACAGTGGTATATACATCATGGTGCAATAAAAATATAAATTAATGGTATTAATTATTATAACCATTGGTACATCATCTAGTTTAAAAATGTGCAGAGCTTTATTATACCCATAGATAGTCCATATAAGGGCGAGTGTCTTAAGATAGGGAACCACCTCTGAATATCATTGGTACCCTGTTACCATGCCAACAAAGACTACTTATTTACTTACCTTAGTAATGGGTGATTGGCTGAATGAAATTTCCCCAATATTGGTCAAGTTACACTTTGTTATATAGCAAATTACTTAAAAGATTAGGTGACCGAATATTCAAATGAGGGCCATAACAACGGGCAAATATTTACTTAGCAACTGATTTTTTTTCAAAATATCACTTTTTTCTGCCTAAATATATCTCCTAAATTGATCAATAAGTAACCATCCACGGGAGTAACTGTACAAAGTTAATGTTAGTAAACTCCACTAATAATTGCGAATCTTGTTGCCATGGATAGGAGACAAAGTTTAACAAAATTACAACTTATTTAATAGTCGTATATAAGCAAAAAATCGCAAAGATTCAACTTGGAATTGTATTTATTAATAAACGCTATACCTTTCGTTAAATCAATATGATGTGAACTTATTTCATACTTATAATTCCACATTTATACCCGGCTGCTAAACTTTGTCTCAAATATCTAAATTGTGGCTATGATCAAATATTTAAGTTGTCACCATATGTTGTCAACATAACGGCCAGTTCTAGAACATTGTTTATAGCTGTATTGTCGGGGAATAGCTACCGTGCCAATTACACAGTAATATTAGATTCTTGGCAGAGGAGGGAAACTTGACGCAAGTCCCATCATGCCGAATTAATGTATTATATCATATCCGCGAAACATCAATGTAAATTTTTTTGCTTTTTTTGCTTGTTTTATGTATTGAATTGTTGTTCATTAGTGTTTTTGAAATATTCTATGTGATGTTAGCTATTGTTAGGTAAAAAAATTATGTTCTAGATCAAATGTTTTTTGTTCTAGAACAATTTTTAAAGTTGACTAATTTTATTAGAAATTAGGCCTATTTGTTATGTGTAATACATTGTTTAATTACCTATAAACATTAATAGCTACCAATTTTCATGCTAGCTAGCGATTTTGCAAGATAGCTATTATTTTTTGAAAAATAAATTTTTTTCAAATACATACTTCCCTTTACTATTTCTACTCCAACTACAACTTTATTTCATAAATTTATTTCAGAAATTATGTTATTGTTACTATGGTTACAGTTCAAGTAAATATTATCATTGTGATTATATTGGGATTACATCGGGATTTTAAGATCATTTTATTATATCAAAATATGGCTATAATGGCGCGGTATAGTGTAAGAGTCCCTAATTTTTTACCGAAAACATAGACCTTTTCTAAAAAAAAAGTAGAAAAAACTAGCCACTAGGAAAAAATATCGTTTATGGGTACACATACTATAGTAGTGCCCAATTAAGTTAGCTAGGAGCGCATCATTAATTTTTTATTTTTAAATGGTACTAGTAGCTAGCATTTTCAATGATAGCTACTGGTAGTGTTTTTATAAATAAGAAATTTGACTTTTTATACTTTTTGTTGCGTCAAGAGCCCCCCTCCCACCTATCTGCAATTCTTATTCTACTAAACAGGGATATGTCAATATAAACATATTAAATTTAAGATAGGCCCTATATAAATATATATATATATTTGGACACAGGCAATAACTTATACATCGTTATAACCATATATCGTTTACTATATAACTATTTGAAATAATTAGATTGATAAATATACCAGATAAAATGACATAATGTCAAAGCGATTGTTGTTATATGAAAGTACAGATTCCAATAATGCCAGTAAACAACCCAAGATTGAATTGGACTGGCAATTATGTGCCATTTGTCAATTAGACAACAATGAAGTACTAGTCTGTCCAGCAAATCGAAAGGACAAAAATAATGAAGTAGTTGCAGTTGGATATAGCCTAAATCTTTAGCAGAGGACCTACAGCAGTTTAAATCTCTTGACTATTGCCTCAGGAACTTCACTGTCTAGATGAAGGTACAGGCATTGAACAGACGTTAATACTTGAACGAATTTAAAAAATGTGAATGATTATTGCAAATCTCTCCAAAGTTCACTTCTTGGAACATCCAACTATAATACCACTCATAAAAGAGTGCAAGATGTGGGCCAATACTCAAATGAGTGCTTTTTCTGTCATAAACAAGATTCCGTATCTACTTGGTAATAGAGTCGAACAATGTGCTTATGACCAACAAGACTCGAAAATGTTGTCTGCCCTTAGTAATACCGACATGGTGGCCCTTGGAGCTAAATATCATAGAAAATGTCTAGTTAGTACAATGATCAACGGAGAATAATTACAGTAAACGATACTACAAAGGGGGAACCTGAAAGCGACCAATATGCCTTCGATGAACTATTGCAATTTATAAAAAATACAAGTCTAGAAAAATCCCAATGTTGCTCCTATATTTAAATTGGCAGATTTAGCCAAACGATTCCAAGGTAATATAATTACTTGTCAATCGACACAGCCTCGTTTAACTTTGCCACTAGGCGGCACAAGTGCCGCCCAGTTGAATCAATTTGCCGCCCATGTACAGCCTTGCCTTCCTAATATATTATAGATAGTAACAATGTGTTGGCAAGCTGTATTTTTCGAGGTGTTTGTTATTATACATTTTATTATAAGAAGGGATCTAGGGGTCTTAACCTCGAATGATAAGTTTATTTTACCGAAAATAACTTATCTTTTATTGGCGCAATTGTAGGACTAATCCCATCACATGCGTACTTTTTAACCGGGTAGTGTACAAATTTAGGAATCGCGTAATTTTTCTTGAAATTAATATCTCATATCTCTCCAAACCACGTACGCGTTTCGACCTTACTGGGTCTCAGGCCTAGTGGTTGTAGTCTCGGCTTCCGCCTCGAGGTCCCAGGTTCGAATCCGACACCACGCTGATGTGACCCAGTAAGGTCGAAACGCGTACGTGGTTTGGAGAGATATGAGATATTAATTTCCCGCAGGGTTCGGTCCTCGGGCCGATTTTATTTCTACTGTACATCAATGACCTCCCAAACTGCACATCCCTATTAGTAACCTTATTTGCCGATGACACTTCACTGATGTGCAACGATCGAAATATCTCTCCACTAATCGACTATATGAATTCTGAACTCAAACTGTTATCCGAATGGCTAACTGAAAACAAACTAACTTTAAATACTGACAAGACTGAATATACAATATTCTCAAAATCAAAGTCAGAAATACCGCCACCACCTATAATCATTAATAACAAAACAATTAGATCCACAACAACATCTAAATATCTAGGTATATTAATAGATTCCAATTTATCATATAGGGAACACATCAGCCATATCTTGAAAAAAATATCCAAGAGTGGAGGATTATTCTATAAACTTCGCCATATTGTCCCAGCTCATATAATGCGAACTCTATTCTATACGTTAGTCTACCCCTATATTTTTTACGGGTTGATAGTATGGGGAAATACATTCAAATCTATTACTCGTCCCCTCAAAACTAAACTCAATAAAATTGTCCGATGTATTACCTTCAGCCACTATCAGTCCTCATCTTTTCCTATTTATCAGCAGCTACGCATTTTACCACTAGATTGTCTGTATAAATACCAGGTCCTCATACTAATGTATGAAATTCACCACAATCCTTCTCATCCTCTTTCTCACTTATTCACTAAAGCATCATCTGTTCACACATACAATACTCGCTCTGCCTCCGCTGGTCTTTTTCATTTACCCAGTACGCACACGGAAGTCCGGCATCAGTCCCTTTCAATGCAGGGCCCTCTTCTCTGGAATTCCCTCTCGAGAGATATCCGCGATAGCAGTAATAAGGTGCATTTCAAAAAACAAGTCAAAATCAATCTTCTTTCTGGGTCGTGATAATAATAACTATTTTCTATCTTTTTCTTTTTAACAAATTTTTCGCAAGAAAATTTTTGAATCTGGAAATTTCTTATAATGCAAAGGTTGAAAAATTATTTAATTTTTCATTCATCTTTTATATCTCACTTCTATAATGTTTTCCGCTCTTAATCTCTTGAGTATTCAGTATCCCATAAGATATATATCTCAGTGCATTTGCAATTATGCAAAATTTGGATCTGGGAAAAACCATAAAGCATTCTTTCAGTTAGAAATTTATCATGACAATCTACAGTAAAGGTAAACAAACTAATAGTTTAATCCCAGCTATATCGTACTCCATACGCCTGCATCACCCGTATCTCACCTGTTCTCCGCGTTTCCTCCTCTTATAGGAATATGGTAAGGCTACACTAGCTTTGCTATAGCCAAACCATGTTCCTTTGTTATAACATTTTTGTTTTTTTTGTATTTTGGGTGCTTGTTCTGAGGAAACATTAAACTTAAAACTTAAACTAAACTTAAAACTTAAAAAACTTAAATTTCAAGAAAAATTACGCGATTCCTAAATTTGTACACTACCCGGTTAAAAAGTACGCATGTGATGGGATTAGTCCTACAATTGCGCCAATAAAAGATAAGTTATTTTCGGTAAAATAAAACTTATCATTCGAGGTTAAGACCCCTAGATCCCTTCTTATAATATAATATATTATATCTGGACTAGCCTCAGCCAGCGACCAATCTAATATGTATCAATCCCAGTAAAGTACCTACATAAACTTCTAAAGGAATAAGTGATTGACAGCACAGAGACTTCAATGGGTGATAGCCATAGTACAGTAGTAGTAGTAGTAGTGGAGGGATGAGTCAGTGTCCAACCCAATGCGACCTTTACTAATGTTAGTAAAGGTCGCCTTTTGGTCCAATCATTGTGTAGATGTCTATAGATTCCTGGTAGGCTTACTGCAGTTAATTGGTGCCTCAGATGGATATTGCAGTATTGGATAGTTCCAACTTCCAAGGCTGCTTGCTATCACCATACTTACCTGTCTGGCACCTTTCACCCCCTACCCCTGTTAAGAGTAGTCAGTTTTCAGTTTATGTTACTATTAGTATTCAGGAGAGATTTCGAAGTTTATTAGTCATTATAAACTACCCCGAGACGGCAGGACTTAAATTGCATCATTGCTTTATTATGTAATAAATTGGTTTTGAAAATTAAGTGTGTAACTACTTAATTAGGGTTTGTCTATGTACATTTATTAATAATTTGATATAATTATAATAATACTATTATTATTTTATTAATAATAATTTATTAAGTTTTAATAAATATTATTATGATTTTTATGACTGTATATTTATTTATTTATTTATGATACTGATATTATTTTTATTAAAAATTTAATAATATTATTTTTAATAAGTATATTTAAGCCAATGTGAAGAATACCAGACTTTCTCCCGTTATATTTCACTTTGCAGTTACCCCCATGTGAAGAATACCAGACTTTCTCCCGTTATATTTCACTTTGCAGTTACCCCCATGTGAAGAATACCAGACTTTCTGCCGTTATATTTCACTTTGCAGTTATCCCCATGTGAAGAAAACCAGGTTTTCACAAAAAACACAGGTTACAGACGGGTTGAATCTAACCAAAACAATAAACGAATTAGTATATGTACAGCTTATAAGACAGAAATTAGCGCTATAAAACCCTTAATAAAGCATACTACAGGTACCTCCTATTTTCTACACATTAATAACCTTACCACCGATTTTAATCTCCCGATCCTTAATACCGATTTTTTTTCATTTCATCTAGAGCAACATTTCATCAGAATTTCAAATCTGAAGTCTGTTTGTTCATAGCTTGTTCGTTATCGAAATATCGTTTATTGTTTTGGTTAGAAAAGCCGGCAGCCTCTGTAATCTGCTCCTTTCCTTCAAATGGTAAAATGGCCATAGAAATAGTTATAACTCTTTTCTTCTGATTCATATGGTTTTAATTGTGTAATTTCAGAAATCAATTAACACAATAAGAATACCAAAAATATTTTTGGAATTTTGCTCGCCCCAGATTAATGCCGCCCCTGCTGCTAGGTGTCCTCTGGATCCGCCCCTGAGTAGAGCTAGAGGTATTAAAAATATTTAATTATTATTATACAATTTTTTATAAATTGTTTTTTAATAATTTTATTTCTTGCCTTATAGATAATTAATTAATTTTTGATTGGGCTGTGTATGGCATTTTCTCACCTTATAGAATTAATAATTGTAGGTTGTTGATTTAGTTAAATATAAATTTAAATGTAATACAGTATACAGTAGTCAATAAACAATATATTACAGTAGGCTTAATAGTTTTTCGTTCACACACATTAAAAATGTGTATCAAATTCCCCCCCCCCCCCCCCCCCCCCCCACTCATACAATTTGCCATGGCGAGTGTCTGTGCCGCCCAGTAAAAAATTCTTAAAAGAGGCTATGAATCGACATAAAAAGATAGTAACACCTGTTTCCGTGTGCATACCACAAGATTGAAGGATAGGTTGTTATCAGCGATTCCTGAACTGCAGTCTTACCCGCAAGGCCGAGATATCTTTCTATCGTTCAGAAAAGATGTTGGAGGCTATATTGCAGAGGAATCTAAGAAAAACTCACCCCATGAAAATTTGACCCCAGTAAAATATGACTTGTTCTACTTGGAAAGGGCATCACAAATAGTGAGAGAAAAATTACTTGATTCCACCTTGGTGTAGTGGTTGCATTGAATTCACATCTCCCGTAGGTCGTGGGTTCGATCCTCACATGGGCCAGGGCAGTTTTCGTTTCGGCATGAATGCTTTAAAGGGACCAGCCAGGGCGCATCTCTGCCTTGCATCCTTAAGTGGTAGCTAAATGAGTACTAGAGTTTCCTCTGGGGGGGAGTAAAGTTCTGGGGGGACCGCACTGGAAATAAGTCGCCAGACTTTGTGCGTAATCCCTGGCCTAGTGGCCGAAGAAAATTTACTTTACTTTACTTTACTTTACTTTGATTCAAAGTATATATTCAATGGTTCTATAGAGGAAGGCTATGCAGAGCAAAACATTCCACCCATCTTGTCAAGCTTATTAAATACGTTTTTCTATGGGAAAGATGACAAGCAGATGACTATGGCTACTTCTACCACAACCAACAGCATCTCTCAAATCATTATGTAAACACCATTCGATCATCTCCTAAAGATGAGGTTCAATTCACCACTACCAAACTACGGCATAACCAAGATCGAGAGAATCCTGCAACAATTTATGTTGCTATGAAGAGCCATGGTCTCACCCGAAGTAAAGAATTGGTATCATGTCTAGTCTACACAACTACTACTTGCATATCTTATGACAGACTTCTCCAAATTATGACAAACATGGCAAACAACATATGCGATAAACTTAATGTTGATAAAATAGTTTGTCCTCCAACTATGGGAAAGGGACTATTTACTACATTTACTACATTTACCACAATCCAACTGCCACAACAACAAAGGGGTCATTTCACGGGACTGCCATTTCTATGGTACAACATCCGTCAAGTGTCCTGGATAAATGTATTAAAAATTCCACAAATGTGATTACACAAGGTGATGTTTTAAGAGTAGTTAAACCAATACCGTCATCCTATACTGACATTCCAGAAGCAGCTGTTATTGATGTTAATGAAATTGTGGTTCCATTAACTAAAGTAGAAGATGGTGTTTACAAGGCCAACAGGACTCTGAAGGAGAAAGAAAATCGAGTGGAATGGATGGATACATTTTGGAAAGACGCTGTAATTACCGAAAGTTTATCATGGGCAGTTTATAATGCCAAAGAACAACTACATGTTCCTCCCCTAACTGCAGTTGTAGCCCTCCTTCCACTGTTTGTGGATGTAGCCCATTCTATATCCATGATAAAGCATGCTATGGGAATTGCTATATCAACAACCAAATATGTTAACCACCTACAGGCTGCAGTCATAGCTGTTGATGAACCATTATTTTCGATTGCAAAAAAAATTCAGTGGTGTTGCCCTGACACTCATGGAGAAAATAAAATAGTTATTATGCTTGGGGGTTTACATATCGAAATGGCTATTTAGCGTGTATTGGGCGTGTGGTTAAACGGGAGAGCAACAAGTGGTTCGGCTGAGTCATTTATTAATGCAAGTCATATCACTAAATCACGACATGCACACCAAGTAACGGCTGTTGCTCTCCATATGAATTTAAGGAAGGCATATCAGAAGTACACCCAAACAGAATGTCAAGCAAGTGATACGATTTTGGACCTCCAAGACTGGCTCGAAGAAAGAAGTTCAAAAAGCCCAACATTTGATTACTGAATGAAATGATTGGACTTGGAGATCTCCTACTTAATGTTTGTTAAGTCATATCGTAAACGTGACTTCAAATTGTACAACTTAATATTACGCAAGATAGCACCATGGATGTTTGCCCACTCCAGCCAATTGGATTTGTTTTCCCGAGTTTTATAATTAGATTTGTTTTCCCGAGTTTTGTAAAGTCGTTCGAACGAGTTTGCAAAAGTCTGGGGAACAAATTTGATTGGGTGTTTGTTGGTATAGAAACCACTCCAGCCAATTGGATTTGTTTTCCCGAGTTTTGTAAATAGATTTGTTTTACCGAGTTTTGTAAAGTCGTTCGAACGAGTTTGCAAAAGTCGGGGAAACAAACTTGATTGGGTGTTTGTTGGTATAGAAACCACTCCAGCCAATTGGATTTGTTTTCCCGAGTTTTGTAATTAGATTTGTTTTCCCGAGTTTTGAAAAGTCGTTCGAACGAGTTTGCAAAAGTTGGAGAAACAAACTTGAAGGGGTGTTTGTTGGTATAGAAACCACTCCAACCAATTAGATTTGTTTCCCCGAGTTTTGTAAAGTCGTTCGAACGAGTTTGCAAAAGTCGGGGAAACAAACTTGAAGGGGTGTTTGTTGGTATAGAAACCACTCCAGCCAATTAGATTTGTTTTCCCGAGTTTTGTAATTAGATTTGTTTTCCCGAGTTTTGTAAAGTCGTTCGAACGAGTTTGCAAAAGTCGGAGAAACAAACTTGAAGGGGTGTTTGTTGGTATAGAAACCACTCCAACCAATTAGATTTGTTTCCCCGAGTTTTGTAAAGTCGTTCGAACGAGTTTGAAAAAGTCGGGGAAACAAACTTGATTGGGTGTTTGTTGGTATAGAAACCACTCCAACCAATTAGATTTGTTTCCCCGAGTTTTGTAAAGTGGTTCGAACGAGTTTGCAAAAGTCGGGGAAACAAACTTGATTGGGTGTTTGTTGGTATAGAAACCACTCCAACCAATTAGATTTGTTTCCCCGAGTTTTGTAAAGTCGTTCGAACGAGTTTGCAAAAGTCGGGGAAACAAACTTGAAGGGGTGTTTGTTGGTATAGAAACCACTCCAGCCAATTAGATTTGTTTTCCCGAGTTTTGTAAATAGATTTGTTTTCCCGAGTTTTGTAAAGTCGTTCGAACGAGTTTGCAAAAGTCGGGGGAACAAATTTGATTGGGAGTTTGTTGGTATAGAAACCACTCCAGCCAATTAGATTTGTTTTCCCGCGTTTTGTAAATAGATTTGTTTTCCCGAGTTTTGTAAAGTCGTTCGAACGAGTTTGCAAAAGTCGGGGGAACAAATTTGATTGGGTGTTTGTTGGTATAGAAACCACTCCAACCAATTAGATTTGTTTCCCCGAGTTTTGTAAAGTCGTTCGAACGAGTTTGCAAAAGTCGGGGAAACAAACTTGATTGGGTGTTTGTTGGTATAGAAACCACTCCAACCAATTAGATTTGTTTCCCCGAGTTTTGTAAAGTCGTTCGAACGAGTTTGCAAAAGTCGGGGAAACAAACTTGAAGGGGTGTTTGTTGGTATAGAAACCACTCCAGCCAATTAGATTTGTTTTCCCGAGTTTTGTAAATAGATTTGTTTCCCCGAGTTTTGTAAAGTCGTTCGAACGCGTTTGCAAAAGTCGGGGAA
Organism: Nemertoderma westbladi; assembly: GCA_032718475.1. Classification (NCBI taxonomy): domain Eukaryota; kingdom Metazoa; phylum Xenacoelomorpha; order Nemertodermatida; family Nemertodermatidae; genus Nemertoderma; species Nemertoderma westbladi. Next base: position 631 of record JAUCBJ010009129.1, on the reverse strand, counting down.
ACAAACTTGAAGGGGTGTTTGTTGGTATAGAAACCACTCCAACCAATTAGATTTGTTTCCCCGAGTTTTGTAAAGTCGTTCGAACGAGTTTGCAAAAGTCGGGGAAACAAACTTGATTGGGTGTTTGTTGGTATAGAAACCACTCCAACCAATTAGATTTGTTTCCCCGAGTTTTGTAAAGTCGTTCGAACGAGTTTGCAAAAGTCGGGGAAACAAACTTGAAGGGGTGTTTGTTGGTATAGAAACCACTCCAACCAATTAGATTTGTTTCCCCGAGTTTTGTAAAGTCGTTCGAACGAGTTTGCAAAAGTCGGGGAAACAAACTTGATTGGGTGTTTGTTGGTATAGAAACCACTCCAACCAATTAGATTTGTTTCCCCGAGTTTTGTTAAGTCGTTCGAACGAGTTTGCAAAAGTCGGGGAAACAAACTTGAAGGGGTGTTTGTTGGTATAGAAACCACTCCAGCCAATTAGATTTGTTTTCCCGAGTTTTGTAATTAGATTTGTTTTCCCGAGTTTTGTAAAGTCGTTCGAACGAGTTTGCAAAAGTCGGGAGAAACAAACTTGAAGGGGTGTTTGTTGGTATAGAAACCACTCCAGCCAATTAGATTTGTTTTCCCCGAGTTTTGTA